>CM060097.1:12984360-13090071 GCA_030522485.1 Stenchaetothrips biformis
CCCGACACAGGCGTCCACCAAAGCTCCTTGACAACAATGATATTGATGCTTTAAATGGCAGCAGGCAAGTTTCTGTGGCACATATCTTTTCCTTTCATTTTTTTGCATTTCCGAAATGTTGTCTAAGAATGATATTTTATGTGAACAGACGCACAGCCAGCACCAGTTTGCCCATGGCAATGCGCTTCCGGCATCTACGAGAAACTTCCAAAACATCTGTTGGCGTCTTTCGGTCTGATATTCATGGGCGAGGGCTATTTTGCCTTCGAGATATTGAGGCAGGGGAGATGGTGATCGAATACGCTGGAGAGGTATGCGTGTGTCATGGATGAAGCCTCCAATCATGGTGAACAGTGGATTAATATGTGTATGTATTTTCTTTCAGGTGATTCGTAATACACTCACAGATAATCGTGAGAAATATTATCAATCTAAAGGTATTGGCTGCTACATGTTCAAGGTGGATGACAATTTTACAGTTGATGCGACTCAAAAAGGAAATGCTGCAAGGTTCATCAATCATTCCTGCGAGGTAAGTTTTGTACAACTGAGAAAGGAAATTTGTCTCTTCATAGTCACCATAAATTTATATTTTTGCATGTCTTTTTTATAAATATCATTGTCTGTTTCTTTCAGCCCAACTGTTACTCTAGAGTTGTGGACATTCTGGGCAAAAAACACATAATTATTTTTGCATTCCGGCGTATCCCTCAAGGTGAAGAGTTAACCTATGACTACAAGTTTCCCATTGAAGAAGAAAAGATTCATTGTCATTGTCTTGCCAGACGATGCAGAAAGTATCTTAATTAAGTTGGTTAAGAATTTTGCTGTTCAACTTCTGTTACTTTTCACTGTAATTAGAACTTTCAAGTAGTTTTTAGCTTTGTGTCTGTTAATGTAAGCATGATATTAGTTTTCAAGTGCAATTAGATGCATAATTTCCAATTTAGTGTGTGGTTAGCGAGTCTAATTTTGACCTTTGATGTTAGATTCACACAGATGTGCCTTGTTGTGATCCATGAATCTGTTTTGTGAGAGGGCATTCTTGCTTAACCTGTTTGATGTGTACATAGCCTGTAATCATGTATTAAAGTTTATCTGTTTGCAATCTTTTTGGAAGTAAGCTGTAATCTGATTGCATCAAAGTTTCTTGTCACTAAACCACCTAGTCCTTTCTTGTATCTTATTAAGTATCTTTATGGCTGCAAATTTAGTTTGAAGAAGAGTTCATTCTTCGGTTTGTCTCATATAGTATTACCTCACTCTCATCGTTGTTGTCTTGTGTAAAGTGTCGCTTTTAAATTACTAATTTATTTGTGCCAATTAATAAGAAACCAAATATGATAAACAAATTGCTTAGCACTGCAATGCTTTAATCACATTCAAGTAACAGCCTTGCTTTGACTACAAGTCACCATTAAAAATTAGGTTACGTAGGTTTAAATTAGTGCTATTCTTTCAAAGCCTTATGGTGTGTTCTTGTCATTTTTAAATGTATGGATCTGGTTGTAAAAGTTTAAATTAATGAAACTAATGAAAGTGTATCAATCACTATTCATTACTCATTTATTGTGTCTGTTATACAGTACATCATAAATGTAATGTATTTGTATTTTTCTTAAAACTGTGAAACAAAGTCTCTTCTCTCTGCGTCTATGAATGAAACTTTATTTTTATAAGTATCTTTTATGTCTCTTGTGCGGTGTAATGTTGGTTGTGCCCTGAAATTTGAGTTTATTTCTCTTAAACCGTGATATGATAGAGTTTGTATTTATTCAGGGAATCCCTAAAAGATCTCCATATTTTCTTTAAAATTTGGGTTGAATATTTAAACCCCATTGTTGTTGAGTGTTTAAGAGAGAATTTTTAGAGGACATGTTTCGGCTGTTTTAAATTTGTGATTTGTTGGCCATTTGATATCTTTGTTCAATTTTTCTATTTCGAGTTGTGATATATGGCAATCCCCATGGATTAAAAGCCTGTATAGGTTCACTAAAAAGTATATTTTGCATAGCTAGTGTAGCTCTGCTGTCGCCTTAAGTGTCTTCTAGCATGCTTACAATGCACATTTTTCTCATAATTTTTCTCAAGTTTGTGACTAATCTCACTTTCTTTTATTTCTCTTTTCTATGTTCCACACTCAATTGAACAATCAATGTGTAGCTTCCAAACTTCACCCTGTGACCTGCTTCTGTCCTCATTTCTGTGTGTACAGCAAATCCTTTTTGTGGAGGCAGGTAAATTGTGAACTTACATGTAACATTTGATCATTTTTTAAAAATACCAATGTAGATGTAATTTATGTGATATAGCATATATTTTGTAACTAAAATATGAATATTATAACATGTGAGTTGCTTTTGTTTGCATCACGATTGAACGGCTGTGAGAAAGCAGTAATGCATCAGTGCAGTTTGAGTGTATTCTTGAGTCACATACTATCTACTCTAATTTATTCCACTTGTCTGTTTGATGTTTAATCCACACCCTACATCCTGGTATCTTTCTTTTTGTTTTTAATCTACCTATTTCTGCTTCTTCATATCACTTTGTCTTGTAGTGTTTTCATTTTAGCAAGTGTACTACATTGCCATTTTTATTTAACCTGCAGTATAGTTTTCTAAACCGTATGATAATGACCACTCGAGGTGGGTTGATTTATTTGTATTTTCGGACATTAAAAGAGCATTTTATTTATGACACTGAGTGTTCTTAAGCCATCTCCTCCCTCATTTTTTTTCCTCTTGAAATGGATCCTGAAAGGTGTGTCTCATTTTCCTCTTTTTTTCTTCTTTTTTCTCCCCTGATATTGGGTAGTGCCGGGGAGGGGAGTGTGGTGGTGCTTCCCGGGACAACTTCTCCCTCTTCTCCCCACCGCGGCGGCAGACCGGCAACGCTTTAAGAACTTCAGCTCTCGCTCTAAGGATCGAGCGGAGACAAAAAATGTCTCACTGGAAAGCTTGCAGCGTCCCCTTCAATCAGCTCGCTCACGCGACGGGTTTATCTATCTCGCAT
Organism: Stenchaetothrips biformis; assembly: GCA_030522485.1. Classification (NCBI taxonomy): domain Eukaryota; kingdom Metazoa; phylum Arthropoda; class Insecta; order Thysanoptera; family Thripidae; genus Stenchaetothrips; species Stenchaetothrips biformis. The sequence goes on from CM060097.1 coordinate 12,987,376, forward strand.
GACGAAGAAGTTCGTGGGCGAAACAGACAGACCCCCATGGGTCTCCCCCGCTAAGCCACGGCGTAAAGCTCACTAGCGCCATCTAGCGCGAGCATTGAGTACCGCGCGCTGGAGTCCGCTTGCCAGTGTAGCCAACCTAGCATCCTCCGTCAGTCAGTGGCCGTTGCCGTTTGGCAGGTTGGGTTGGCCGTCGGGCTCGGCGAAAGATTCGTGTGTTGTTGATGTTTTGAATGTAACTGTTTGACGTGGTTTGGATCGGTTAGTGGTTGTGTAGTGCTTGTGTTCGTGCTCAATGATAAGTGACTTACTGCACCTTTGGAATACTTACTATTCTGGATATTCGCCATGTAATAACGTTTCAAGGTAAGTAGTCTACGCTGCAGGCCAGTGCACTACAGGTGATTGGGGATCCTCTCATGACGAAACACGTTCAAATTTTGTCACCGCGGGTGTCTGAGTGATCAACCACCGTACAACGATTTGTTGGGGACAGTTGTCATTCCTATATAATTAAAAATATGCTAGTGACACTTGTTTATTTTTGTTGTGTGGCTTGTTTCTATAGGGATGACCAATCTTAGTCTCATGACACCAAAACATTCCCGGAACTCTCCTGGAAAGACTGAAGACTGTTTTCCATTCCTATTTCAATTTTCTTTTAATTTTGAATATTATTGTTCTTTCATTCCAAGAGCATTGAATTTCTGTAGTTTGTTTGCTGTGTACATATTAGGAAAAAAATTGTAAATTTTACCAGAGCGAGCTACAAATTTTGTTTGTTTTCAATGTAGGCTCTTACCATGTGTTTCAAATAAATCAATCAGATCTGTTCCTATGTGATTTTGTTCTAACCTCACTTCTCCAGCAGCTGACATGACTACTTTACTCCGCTCAACTGTGCACTGCGCTGCCTGTCCTACATCAAAAGTAAATTGAGTGAAACCATAACTCTTGAATTCCAAATTTTGTATTTCACTGATGCCATGACCTGGCAATGTCAACAAATTGGAGGGATTGTGAATCTCAAAGACAGCGACTGACATGACTCATGCTCTTGTTCTTATGGGGTATTGTTGTGAAAGATGTGAAGAACTACAGCCACATTCCATCATGGTCTGAAAGTGGTTCGAAGCAGGCTTTCCTCACTGAAAGGAATGAGCTGGACGGCCGCTCCTTGTCTCCCTCCCTTTTATCTTCACCCATCTGTCACCCATCCGCCCCTTCCTTCCGCGAGGGTGTTTCCCCCTCCCCAGCCCAGCGTGCGGAATGCTCTCCTCCTCGCCCGGCCTAGCAAGCCAAGCCCTCGGGGGCCGTCCCGAAATCTTCGAGTCGATGACTGGCCACCCCCGCTCGCGCCGCCGGCCGGGGTCATCACCCCGCCGCGGAATCCCCTCTGCCGCGGGCGCGGTGCCGGCGGCGCTTACGGCCGGGCCCTGCCACCCTCACCCTCCGCCGGCGGGGGAGCCGCGGCTAGCCGGCCGGTGCGTGCCGCGTGCTGCGTGCGTGGCCGTGCCGTGAGGGCAGGGCCGGCGGAGTGGGCCGGCAGGGTGGCGTTGTAGGGGTGCGGCTGCCTCCAGCGCCGGTCTCTCTCTCTCTCTCTCTCTCTCTCTCTCTCTCTCTCTCTCTCTCTCTCTCTCTCTCTCTCTCTCTCTCTCTCTCTCTCTCTCTCTCTCTCTCTCTCTCTCTCTCTCTCTCTCTCTCTCTCTCTCTCTCTCTCTCTCTCTCTCTCTCTCTCGCAGCCTTCCGCGACCCCGGCAAGCGGCCCGTCCCGTCGTGTGTGATGGCTTATTTGTACCAATAAAGTGAAAGCGGCGCAGTAATTCGTTTATTTGAGATGATCCGCTGGTCTGGCCGACCTCAGCGCCTCGCTGCTGTCCGGACGGAAGCCCCGAACCGGTCCAACTCAAAATCCATCACCCACGGCGTCCCACCCTGCGCCGAGGTGCCCATTGCCCATCGCCGACTTCGCGCACGGTTTTCCGTTCCCGCGCGTAGTTTGGAGAAGCGTAACGGGATTCATGCGGCTGGTTTCGGCGCGGTTTGGCAGCGGCCGCCGCCGCCGGGGTTCGATCCCGGGACCAGTGTTGACGAGCGCGCGCCTTTTGAAAGGCGAAGGTGCTACTGTGTACTCTCTCCGTGTGATTGGGGCGCTGTCTCGCTGTCGCCCGGGGCGCGGGCCGAATAGTGCTTGCAGCGCACAGTGGGCCAGGCGCCGCCTACCCAGGATGGATCATGGATCGCCCGTGGCACCACTGCTAAAATGTTTGGCGATCTCTCCGAACACTCTTGAGACTCTCGCTGGCCGGCGGGCCGCTCGTTTGTCATTATTAAAAAGGCCGCAGCCTTTGCGCGGACAGTCGCGTTGATATGGCCCAGGTGGCCCCCGCGGTGCGACACACGGACACACACACACACACACAACGGCACACACGCGCGCGTGGCCCGGACGGACGTATGAGTCACTGGCGCCGCGTGCGTGTCGGCGGCGCGGTTTGTCTGCTGTGCCTGGCGACGACGTCTCGGGGTTCATCGTGCCCGCACCCGTTCCAGCCTCATTCCCCCTCAACGAGACTGCGCACGCGCCGGGTATTTTTCCGTTCTTTACCTTTTTTTCTGAGCAGTATCAGTGCAGTAGACAGTGCAGTTCGGTGAAAATACTACGTGTGTGTGTGTGTGTGAGAGAGAGAGAGAGAGAGAGAGAGAGAGAGAGGCTAAAAGCATGGCCGCGGGGCCGGTGGCGGCCTGGTGTCGGCCCGTCTGTGATTTGGGGAGCACGGTCCGGCAGCCTGGAACAGGCGAGCCCCGGCAACCTAGAACCGCTCGGACACCCTTCAATTTGTCCTCGCGCGACGCCGTCGTCGCGACGCCGCGATGCCTCGCGGAGCACGTCGGGCCCCTCGTGGTGCACGGCGTCGCTTTCATATCCAAACCGCTGCGCCGAGACCGTCTCATCAGCTCTGTGGTGGCGGCCCGGCTGACGTGAGAACAGAACAGGCCTAGGAAATGTCGTCCCCGTAGTCTTGAGGGATTGAATTGAGAAAAGGGGCTGTCGTCACAGGCCTGCTTGCCTGCCTGCAGCGTAGCAGCGCAGCGCGAGACAACGGGCCACGCGGCACAGTGGGCCAGAAGACCGGTGGAGGCGGCCTAAACTCGAGACGCGTTTTGAGCTCCAGAGTCGCTAAACATGACTCGAACGACCCATGTTCGGAGAGCAACCCATTGGTGGGGTCGCACGTTCGGGTCGAGTCCCATCCCATCTAGCGACTGTACTGTACAGCTCGTCCGGGGCCCACTGTGCGTCGGACTCATCGTGCCACTGTTTGCTTGCCATGCAGGCTGAACACGGGTTCGACGAACAGGCAGTAGTGGAAGGGTGTCAGCCATGACGTGTGGTTCGTCGTGCAGCTCGCGGCCCGGCCCGGCCCGGCCCTGCAAGGCTGGCGGTGCAGCGCAATCTCATACACGCAGAGCGAGAGGTGGAGGGGAGGGGCACTCAGGAGAGTAGTTCTGTTGAGGAGGAACCCGTTCCTAGCAATGTCCCTCTTCGCGCGCTGCGCGGCGCGGCTCCGATCTGGGTTTCAAGACCACCAGCTGCCGCATGTGCTGCCGGCACACTGCTGCCGCGCCTGCCCCCCTTCTGGCCTCCTGGCTTGATTAGTTTCACTCAATCAAAGATTCGCTCACTTTTTGCTGTGTGCAGACTCTTCTTCTTCTTCTTCTCGCCGCGGTGGAAGCGTGATTGCCTCTTGAACGCGCTCCGGTTCGACACGTCGAACAACTCTAGAGCTCTCAACGCTTCTTAGTTTTGGCCACCTGCGCCGGTCTCCTGGCCCACTGTGCGTTGGGGAGCTGGGTACGCTATGGACACCGAGACCGCTGGGTCCGTCGTCGGGTCCACTCGCCGAACTTGCCGAAGTTGGTCCGCGCAGTGAAAGGGTTATTCGTCCGCCTTTCCCCTGGCCATGCCATGGCGGTGCGCGGGAGGCGCGCGTTTTGTGCCGGTAAATGCAATTTCTCTCAGTGCTGTGTGTGTGAGTGCGCGCGTCGCGTGGGGCGGGTCACGATTGAGGGATTGACGGACGTCGTGGGGTCATTGTCCGAGCTGGCGGGCTGGTGGAGTCTAGAGGCCGCGCCGCCTTGGCTGTCGCACAGTGGGCCAGAAGACCGGCGTAGGTGGCCAAAATTCTAGACGCATTTTCAGCTCCAGAGTCGCCACACAGCACTCCAATCGAGCGTGTGACTTCCACCTTTAGATTCCTCGTTCGAAGAGCAAACCCTTGGTGGGGTCGCACGCTCGATTGGAGTGCTGTGTGGCGACTCTGGAGCTGAAAACGCATCTAGAATTTTGGCCGCCTCCACCAGTCTTCTGGCCCACTGTAAGGAAGTCATTGACTACTTGAATGAGTGTTGGTGGAATGTGGCGCTGGAGCTTGGTTTTCCTTGGGCGCGGTGCAGCATGGTACAGTGGGGATGTAATGACCTGCTTCGTCATGCTGTTGGCCCAGGTCTGGGGCGGATGCGTCGCGGTGGGGCCTATCGGACAACAGACTGACCGACAGACAGACAGACAGGTGGGTCCGTGAGAACAAAAGGGTAAAGACGCTTCGTCCTTCCGTGTCTGCCGAGAGATAGATCGAGAATCCCCGAAGGTTCCCGATGGCTGGCTCGGTTTGAAATCTCGACCGAGCCGAGGGGTTCGTGTGGGAAACGGAATAAGCGGGGCCTTTCTGGCGGTGTAGGCCGCCGCCCTGCCAAGCCCTGCGCATCCCAGTGGGCCAGAAGACCGGCGCAGGCGGCCCTCCTTCCCTTCCTTCGCAGGGCCGCAGGGCCTCGAAGGGCCTCGCTCGCAGGGACGCCGAGGTCCTTGCCCTTGCGGCTCGGACACCGTCCCATGACGTAATTTGAGTAAACGACATGTCTGTCTGCGCCCTGCAGCAGTCTCCGCGGGGAAGGCGCACCGGACGGCGAAAAAAAAAAAAAACAAAAATAAAAACGCGGGAGAGCAGCACGAGTTTCGAACTGGTGACCTTCCCGGCCGGGTGCCGCGAAGCTCACCGTTCGGCTAACCGTGTTACGTGTGTTGCTGTTTCTCCGCCCGCGGACCCGGTCATCAGAAACTCATCAGCAGCCTGAGCCTTGTCTTGCGAGTCGTCTTTATCCCGTCGGAAATAATAACGTGAATAATTTGGATGTCGCTTTGCTGTAGGAAGGGACGAACACGGCGGCTAGGGAGGTGGATCTCATGACGAGTGGGCCCGCTCAAGCCCGTGGGGCAGGGGCCAGAGATCAGAGTTGAAGCTATTGTTTGTCTGATACAATCAATCTGTGAACGAACAACTTGTATCATCGGCGAGGTCGTTGCTCCGCCAAGGGCGTCGGTTCTGACCGCCCCGGCGTCGGGGTGCGATGCGCCCTTCCAGCCCGTCGGCCCGCATCTCCTTTCAAGGCGTCCAAGACGGACTCAGCGCCCAAGCCAGCAGGCCCGGGGCCCGGCCGAAGGGGGGAAAAAGAGGCCCCGGCCGGCGTGCGTTGCGCAGGTGCAGCGGCCGGCGCGCAGCCGCGCAGCACAGTGGGCCAGAAGACCGCAGAGGCTGTGCGCAGACGGACGCGCAAGACCTGGCGACACTGCTCGTTCCTACGCGGCCAGCGCTTTAGCCCGCTGGGCGACTCGAATCGTCGGCACGGCGACGCCTTGTGACTCGCTGCTGCTGGCGTGCCAATAAGCATGACAGGGAACGACCACCGAGTTGGCCGATGAGAAATTTCCGCGAGTTTTTCCGTGTGTGGTCCATTCGTCCATGCTGGTCGACACCACGCGAGAAGCATGCCGTGGTGCCGCCCATTCGCTACGCCACCGGTGGCCTTTGGGGTCGGGCCGTGTCGCTGCTGTCGCTGGCTCGGCTCCAGAAGTGCCGGAAAAGGAGTCATCTCGGAACAGGTTCAGGGGCGTCGGTCGGGCCCCCGGCAGCGCGGCAGCGCGGCGCATTGGCCGCCGCCTCCTTTGTGACATCACCGCCGCCGGAATCTGGACCACGACGACCGGACCGCATGACCTAGTTCTGCCCCTTTTCGACCAAACGTTGGAATTTTTTTCGATTTTTGTTGTTGTTGTTGAATGAAAGTGTTAAATGAAGCGGTAACATTGCCTTTTCCAACATGCCCAAAAATGTAAGGTGTCCTTTATGGGCATGCGGCTGCGGGCCTTAGCTCAAAAATAGTTATTATTTAGCGTCAATGTTTTGGGTTGGGTTACTCCGACTCTGACGGCCTCTGGAGGATGGAACGGCCTGTCCAGGCAGTGAGCCGCACAGTGTACGCGCAGTGGACATATCTCACCTGGAGCCTCCAGACCGATAGTGGTCCCGTCCCCCGTAATCGTATTTACCGTTGGGCCTACTGTCCTGTTGTCAATGAAGCTGTGTCCCCAAAACCACCCAAAATTATATATTTTTTTTTTATTTTTTAAAAAAAGGATTTTATTTCTTATTTTTTTTTTGTGGACAAAAGGTGTGTTGCCAGTACAGTTTGACTTACCTGATGGAATTGTTACCGGGCCTGGTGTCTTTTACTGGCCGTAAAGGTAAAATGCTCGATACTGGATGCCAATTTCCCTGCCCGCTCGTTTTGTCGAGGTACCGCGGTGGCGGCGGCACCGGGCCCTAGCAGAAACAAACCAACTGAAAACAATTATTTCTGTCTTTCGTGAGCAGCAAAGTATACACCATGACAAAAAGACGCGGCTGCCGCGCGGCCGGCGCCGCTACGCCCCGTCCCTGCAGTGAGTGTACCTGCGGTCGGCTGGGCCTTGTGGTTCCTCCAGGCTGGGAAGTCGAGACAAAGAAGCCACAAGTAGTGTGCAAATGAAAACGGCGACGGCGGAAAAATTGTTTTGCCTCTTCAGGTTGATTCCAAACGGTGCTTGGTCGCCTGCTCTGTCTCTCTCGCGCCCCTTGCCGGGTGCCCCATGAGTGTGAGAGAGACAGAGCGGAACCAGGTGTGGATGCACGTGCGTGCGTGCGCGGCGTGCCGGCGCACAGTGGGTCAGAAGACCGTTGAGGCGGCCAAAATCCCGGACACGTTTTGAGCTCCAGAGTCGCTAAATGGGACTCGAATCGAACGTGTGACCCCACGAATGGATTGCTCTCCGAACGAGGAATCCATTGATGGGATCACACGTTCGATTTAAGTCCCATTAAGCGACTCTAAATCGAAGAACAGCGTCTAGAATTTTGGCCCCCTCAACGGTCTTTTGACCCACCGTGCGGTGCTGTCACGAGATGGTGGCGCCGTCACCAGCTGCCGGCTGACGCACGCGGCTGTTCCGAACGGGTCTCTGTCTCTCTCGCACCGCGAAGGGCGCCCCACAAGTGCGAGAGAGACAGCCAGCCGCTCGGAGGCAGCCTAAGGCCGCACGCGCCGCCCCCCTGTGGGTGCCTCCACCCCTGCCGGCGCCGCACCCTCTCCCTTCGAGCCCTTCGGATCCTTGCTCCCGTAGTCTGACTCGGCTGCTACACTGTCGGAAGCCGCGGCCTGCTACGCTCATCCCGAAGGCTCTTAAGGGACGCCCTAAGAGTGCGAGAGAGAGAGCGACGAAAAGATCCTATGCTTCGCGCGGAATGAGGCGCGGCTGCTGCCGGGGCGCGAACCACCGAACCACCGGCGCCTTATGCAACAGTGCTTTCTCCCTGACCACCGCCAGCGCGGTGCAGTGCCGGCAGTTGTGACCAAATATCATAACGACGTAAACACGCGGAAAAGAGAGGCACCAAGGCGCGGCCGGCTGGCTATGTTTAGCGGCGCGGTGCGTCAAGGATGGAAGCAAAGCCACGCCGGGTGCGCAGTGGGCCAGAAGACCATTGAGGCGGCTAGAACCGCTAGTACCACGAAGGACTCGTTTTGAGCTCCAGAGTCGCTATTGGGACTCGAACCGAACGTGTGACCCCACCAATGAATCGCTCTCCAAACGAGGAATACACTGGTGGGGTCACACGCTCGATTCGAGTCCCGTTTAGCGACTCTGAAGCTCAAAACGCGTCCGGGATTTTGACCGCCTCCTCCGGTCCTCCGGCCCACTGTGTGGTGCAGGCAGCAGGCTGAGCCGCGCTCGCTTCGCGCCGTCTCTCTCGCACCCCTGCGGCGCGGCCCGTGAGTGCGAGAGAGACGGATTGATTGGCGGTGCCGCCAATGAATGGGACGAGTGGAGCCGACTACTCGCGGCGCCTCAAGGTGAGCGGCCAAACTCCCGGCGGCACTGTCAGAAATCAATGCGCTTCCCGGAGAAAGTCCGCACCTTGAGTCCACCACCGGCAAATGCGTCGCAAGTCGTAAAAAACGGAGATGGAATGTCTGGAGGTGGTGCTTTTATGGAGGCCGCGTCCGTATGGGGGCGATTAGCAGGTGGCACGGACGGTACGGTGTACAGTGCAGTGGGTGCTTAGTGCTCAGAGCGCCGTCGTGTTCAGCACGTGTCGCTGGTCGGGTTGCGCACAGTGGGTCAGAAGACCGTTGAGGCCGCCAAAATCCCGGACACGTTTTGAGTCGCTAAACGGGACTCGAATCGAACGTGTGACCCCACCAATACATTGCTCTCCAAACGAGGAATCCATTGGTGGGGGTCACACGTTCGATTCGAGTCCCATTCAGCGACTCTGAAGCTCAAAACGCGTGTCTAGAATTTTGGCCGCCTGCGCCGGTGGCCCACTGTGTTGCTTTTTTGGCAGTGTAGAAGGGTTCTGGCGAGCGGCTTCCACATGTGACTGACCTTCGCCTCGTTGGCCCGTCCAGGCGGCCAGGCCGACCCGGGCCCCACACCAGGGCGCACCGCGGCGCACGGCCCCCTGGACGGACTCGGAGGGACGGCTCCGGGCGGGTTGCGTCCGCACGGCCCCTGCGATGCCGGCGCCGCGCGGCGGTGGTGGTGGTACCCGAGTGCCGTACCCAAGGTACCCAAGGCCGCCGCCGGGTTGGCGGCGACGCCGCCAGGCGGCAGCACCGGCCAGCCACCGTGGCGCTGCAGCACGGCGGCGCCCTCAACCTCCTCGCCGGCCCAGCGTAGCCCAGCGTAGCAGCGGCGGCCGCTGGGAGGGGGCGGCGGCGGAGCGGCGGGAAACGCGAACGGCGGCGCGGCTGCTGCACCTTCCCGACGAACGCTAGCGGCTCATCGACAATGGGGCAAACTCATTGAAAATGATGGATCGGGATCGTGGACCGACTTGACGCCCTCGTTGGAGCCGGGAAAGAAGAGAGGGCAGTGGTGCGCTAGCTGGCGTCGCCACCGGATACAGTGGACTGCAGTGGGCAGGCGGCGCGGGGCTTCCTGCCAACAGACGTTGTCGCGCTGCGTCGCGCTGCCACTGTGGGACTCTAACGGCGGACGGTAATGTGTCCGCGGCTTGACCTGATCGAGTGCCGCGCGGCTGCGTCAAGTGAAAGTGAGTGGACACACACACACACACACACACCACGGCGCGTGCGCGTTATAGCGGCTTTGGTCGGAGTGCGACAAAGATCACCCGCCGAATGGACATGACACGCCTGCTCGCTTGAATTGCGTGCCTCGAGTCTGTCTGTCTGTCCGTCCGTCCGAGGTAGCCCTTTTCCCCGGACCACCCCGTCGTCGTGGACGTCGCGACGCCAGGCGACGACGCCTCCTCCCTGGAGCCTTTGTTTTTGCCGTTTGGCTGCTGTTGCGGTGGAGATGGCCAATTGGCGGCCCACTGCGCCTTTCGGCACCAAATGACTTGATTTTGGTCTGCCGGGCCGGGCCACTGCTGCCGTCCATTGTGCCGGCCGTTTATTGACTCAAACTTTTTACGAGGGGTGTCGCCGAGAAAGCGGTGATGACTGCAAACGGTGCGCCGTAAAGGGGTAAAGGTAATGCACGGGATGCAGCGGAAGCATTTCGAAAGGAAAAAATCGCCCGCTAATCGCAGCAGTATCCGCCGTTGTTGGGGCGCCGCCTTGGCCCGGCCGGCTTCGGGGGAAGGCTCGGGCTGACGTCACAAGCTGCGCATTTATTTGGGGAGGGGCGCGGGGTGGGGGTAGGGTCACCGCACACGGAGCTCTGGGGGGCATTTCACTTAGTTCCGTTTTGCTCTCACCAACACATGCGCACACACACACACACTCGGCGGCGACTGACTTTCTGTCAGGGCCGCGTATCTGCGACATGCGTTCTGCGGTGTGTGTGTGTGTGTGTGTGTGTGTTCTCTCGTGCGGTATTGTATCCCCTTCGCCCCGCTGGCCCAGCACTGCCAACATCTACAAATTGGCTTTGCCGCGAGCAGGCGAGCATCCCCCGACAAATTGACTGTTATTGACTTTTAACCTTTTGCCGCGCGCGACGACGCGCCTGCGGTTCGAAGCGCGGTCGGTCTGTCTGTCCGTCTGTCTTTGCCACCTGCCCACGCTATCGCCTCTTTGCCCGGAGAGACGAAGCGATGAGAATTCGAAATGTTTTAGTCTCGTTCAAATTAGCAGTGTAGTGCTGGCCGTAATTCTCTCTCTCTCTCTCTTCCCCGCGGCGATGTCCCCATTGACGGCCGCGCCTTCTTTTCAAAGGCTTCATTGTCCACATTTTTCGGCTGCTCGATACGATTTTCGCTCTCCGGCACGTGACTGCGCGTGTGACTCTCTGCGCGCGCGCGTGTGTGTGTGTGATTTGTCATTGTGTGAGTGAATGCGAGGGCCTAACAAGGCCTCGTGCCTGGACAATGCCACGCTGATTAACGAGAGAGTGGTTCTCAATTTCGCCCTCCTTTTTAATTAGTCGCTGTAGGATTTTTTTTTTTAATCCGGAAAACGCATCCATTGGGTGCAGTCATAACGCTGTAGTAGGTGGTGGCGTGCGCGTCGCCGCTGGCTGGCTGCTGCTGCTGCTGGCGAGTGAACGCACAGTGCCAGAAGATCGCGCAGGCGGCTCAAAACTCGAGACGCCTTTGAGCGCCAGAGTCGCTAAGCAGGACTCGAACTGAGCGTGTGACCCCACCAGAGGATTCCTCGTTGGGAGAGCAGTCCATTGGTGAGGGCACACGTTCGGTACGAGGCCCATTTAGCGACTCTGGGGCTCAAAACGCGTCCGGGAGGTTGACCGCGCCTCCACCGCTCTTCGGGCCCACTGTGGTGCAGCGCACCGGCTATGCCTCGGGCGATCCGGCCGGTGTGCCGCTGAATGGACCACGACGCGCGGCAACGAAAGTGACACCCGACGCACTCCTTGGGGCCCCCGGTGGTCCCCGGCCGCCGCCGGCACTACTAGGCCCCCCGGGGGGCGGCGGAGACAGCGTCGCGAATACGAGCCATGCCCGGCACGGCAAGGCACCTGGTCCAAAACTTGGCCGGCGCAATTAAAAAATTCATAAGACAAAAAGAAGTAAAAGTTTCGAAAAAAATTATTTCAAACGAACAGCAGAAACTCACTTGCTGCGGGGATGGTTCGTGCTCTCTCTCTCTCTCTCTCTCTCTCTCTCTCTCTCTCTCTCTCTCTCTCTCTCTCACTGTGTCACCCACGCCGCACCGACGCACTGCGATGATATCTAGTCGCGTATCCAGTTCATTAGACGGTGTTTACAATAATTTCGCGAAACGGAGCGGCCCGATATCGACCCCGCCACGCTAACAATGCGCTTTCTATACGGACCTGATGAGGTGGGACGGACTGGGCATCTTGATGCCACCCCGCCTTGTCCTGACGCAGCAGTACGTGCAATGCGTCGTGCCGTTTTTGAGCCCCGCGGAGGTCGGTCGGTCGGTCGGCGAGGGCGTGCGCATAAAAACAAACGAAGCGGTGGCGCACTCTCTCGAGTGAAAGTCGAACCACTCGGACCTTCCAAATGCATCTGCTTACATATTGCGATGATACACTTTGCAAGCCGCCGTGTCGTCGACGACGTCGTTGTTGTTGTTTGTTTGTTTTTTCATGGCCGAAAGTGTCTCTGGTTAATCGCCAGGCGCGGCACCGTTGCGGTTGTAAATTACCGAGTTGTCAGCGGACCGTGTTATTAAATTTTAACGCCCCGAACTGCAACGGTAGGACCGAGCAGTTCGTCAATAAATCTTGACTTTGTGTCTCTGGCCGGCTGCTGTGCGCTCTGCACAGAGGGTCAGAAGACCATTGAGGTGGCCAAAACTCTAGACGTGTCGGGGATTTTGGCCGCCTCAACGGTCTTCTGGCCCACTGTGCTCTGTCTGCCGTGCCGTGTGCGTGACCCGGCCTCCTTGGCCCGGAGAAGTGAGTCGATTTTCGGCAAAGCGTTTCCGGCTGTGCCATTTGACGGCGGTGTTTCGTTGGTCGCCGTGGCCTTTGGAGCATCCTGCGCACTTTATCCCTGGGGTCATCTTATTTAACAACAGCGCTTGTTAGAAAGTGCATGTGTGGGTCGTAAACTTGGCGCCGGCCACGCCCCGATCGGCGGCTTGCTAATAAGGGAGGAATCCCCAACCCTCTCCCATCCCGGCGGCTGGATAGATGGATGGATAGATAGATGGCTGGGCGAGGCTTGCTTCCCGCGGGCTGATACAATGATCGGTGAGCCGCGCGCTGACCCCGGCACACCGGGCTAGGTTAGGTTTCCGCGAATCACAGCAGCCTGCGAGCAGGACGTGCAGGCACACTCTGTCTCTCTCGCACTCGTGCGGCGTCGCGTGGGAGTGCGAGAGAGAGATACTCTTCGACACGCTAATCGCGGTTCGGCACCGCCTCGGCATTAATAACGCGATAGAGTCGGCAGTAAAGACGTCGTGCGTGTCCTAAGGGTGGAACAGCGGCGGCGCTATGCCAATGTGCCGGAAGCGGAGTCTCGTCCGTCCGCGATCGTGAAGGAACGGTTGAGAAGGACGACGAATTTCAGGCATTGGATGGACAAAATTAGGAAATTAAATTTTGAAAGCTAAGTCATTTCATGCATGGCGATCCTTGACGCTTACCGGTTGGAAGTCAAGCACACCAGAAACTGACTTTTTTTTTTCCTCAAGGAGTCACTCACTGCTAATGGAACGAGATGAACGAGATCGTCTGAGAGAGACTCGCTGGAGACTCGAACGGTGGGTGGCGCTGATGTTTGGAGACGTCTTTCCGCGCCACTCACCTCAGCGGTTCCGCTGCCCGCCTAACCTAACCTACCAGGGCTGCCGATATGATTAATTACTGGCAGACGGTTTGGCAGGACTGCGTCCGATGGAGACGCGCCTCGAAACCCCTGCCAGACGAGGGGTAGGCTAGCCCGCCGAACACCGCCGCGTGACGGCGCGGCCTGCCTCGCAGGCGCCCAGTGGGCCAGACGGGCACGAATATGGAAACGTCGTAAAAGAAGGGGGGAAAAATGACGCAGGAAAGAAGGGAGGACTGACATCCGTCATTTTACCTCGGCAAACACAAACGCGCTCCTCCCCTCTCCTGCGTCCCTCCCCAGTCCCTCCCCGCTGGGTATCGCGTGACGCGCCGCCCCGCGCCGCCCCGCGCCGCCCCGCGCCGCCCCGCGCCGCCCCCATCCCGGTGCAGGTGATACGAGGCATTACCGGCTCATTTAATTGCCTCTCACACGTGGAGCCTCGCGCTCTGAACATTAAAAAAAGATATTTTTTTATTATTTTTTTTATACAAAAAGATATGATTTTATTTGCTGTGTTGTCTGGTTGTGCGGGGGTGGAACAAGTAACGAGGCTAATTACTCGTTGTCTGGAAGGGAAGGCCGCGGCATGGGGAGGGTCGGCCTATCTGCCATCAGGTGTGAGGAACGAAGCGAAGGGGATCCAACAACGACCCCGCAGCGCTCCCTGTGGGGGCGTCATGGACACCCTCCAGTACCAAGGCCGAATAAAACCAAGACACAACACTGAAAAAAAAGGGAGCTGTTTCGTTGGTAATTTTGCCAGGCTCAGTTGTCGCGCCAGCCCTGCCCTTCACCTGACCAGCCTTGGTCAGCGAACGAGCCCTGCCTGCGCCGTTCTTCTGGCCCACTGCGCGGCCTTCGACGCGGGCCCTTTGTCGTCGCCGGCCTGCATAGGGCCGGTGTTCCAGCCCGGCTGTAAAACGACCCGCGTGTAAGTGCAGCCGAGGGACAGTGTGTGACTGCGACGGCGTGACGGCGAGGGTCAAGGTCCGCGGCCACGGCGCGGCCCTCGCTGCACGCGAAGCGGCGGGGGGCGAGTCGGACAGCTCGGCGCGGCACCACGGCCAGCGCCCCTTAACGGGTTAACGGGCTCTTAATCCTCCCCGGAGCTCCTTGCCGCCTGCCGCCCCGAGGGGTCGCGCGAGGCGCAGTACTGATTACCCACCCTCGGCCGTTGTGACTGGCCAGGGCCGAGGCCAGGGCTTTTCTAGGAATCCGGGCGTGCCTAGGCGTGCCTAGGCGTGCCCACTGCCACCGACGCGGGGCAGCTGGCGTGCTGGCCGGCCGTTGGCGCGCGTACCCCCCTTCCCCCGCCATCGTAATGAATTTGTCCGTTTATGCCGCCCGGCGGTCCTAGTGTTCCTTCTTTTTTTTCGCGTCGCTCTGTCGCACCCATGAGGCGTGCCGTAGAGGTGCGAGAGAGACGCATAGCGACGTGATGACGATCTTTCGGAACGGCTGCTCGGCTGCTATGCTGAGCCGGCCGGCCGGCCAATGCAGTTGGTAATGGCGTGGTTATGGGACTTCCCCCGCCCGACGTGTGCCTGCAGCGCCAGGCCTGCGGTTTGCGCCACATTATTATTGCAGGTTAGGTTAGGTTGGCGGAGGACGCGGCGCGCATCGCGCGGGAAACAGCTTTCCACTATTAATGGCGTATTATTTTGATTGGAGGCGGCGACGAAAGGGAGAGCCTCGGTGTGTGTGTGTGTGTGTGTGTGTGTGTGTGTGTGTGTGTGTGTGTGTGTGTGTGTTTATTAGAGGGGAGCTGTGCGTGCCCTAGCTGTATTCGCATTTTCGACATCCAAATCATGACGATATTAATTTTTTCGACAGTGCGCCTCTGTCTAGACAGTTTATTGAAACACTGTTTAAATGCCGTACGGCTACTGTATCAAAAGTTCGGCCACCTGTCGTCCAGACGTCATCACACGCCGGCGCCGGGGGGTCCATATCCTGCTCGCCGTTCTCGCGCGCGACTGTACTGTATCGGTTGATGGCGCTTTGGCGCCGCCTGTACGCCGCCGCCTGTTGCACCCGCACAACACGCTCTCGCATTTGTTCGGCCCGGCGACATGGTCCGCGCGTTTTACAATGGAACAAAAGGCGGTGTAAGGAACGTGTTCCGCGCGTAGCCGACCTTGGGTGAGAGCGAAAAGAAAGGGAGGGAGGGGAATCGCACATGTTGTACGACGTCCGCCCGCCGCGCCGCCCGCGCTGCTGAGCGGCCCAAAATGCAGGTCACCGCCAATTATTTCGCCATTATTGTTTGTGCGGCCCACTGTGCTCCGAGCGAGTGGTACACGCTTCGCACGCGGGGGGCGCTGCTGCCGCCTGCAGCGCCGCCGTCACAATGACATATTGTATCCGCGGCGGGAAAGTGCGGTGCCGTCTCCCCGGGGCGGATTTTCGCTTTTCATTTTCCACTCAGCGGACTTGTCTGTCTGGGGGAGTTTCCCGCCGATAATCCGAGGCAGGAAATCCGTCCGGCCGAAAGGCCGAAAGTCAAACTCCCGCGCCGCGACGCGTTCGGGTAGAAACCGCGGCGCGCACTTGAGCGCGGTGATTTGCGATCCATCCGCGGCCCGCCGAGGAAAGGGAGTAAAGTGCTACCAACCTGGCGTCGTTAAATGCCACAATTACCACAATTACCGCGTCATCAGCGCTGCGGTGGGGCCCGGGCAAGTTGGTCAGACTGTATCTTGCGCCCCGCGTGCGCTCGTGTGCGTGTGTGTGTGTGCGGATCTAGTGGTCCTGATTTATGGCGCGGCGTTGGCCATACTGCTCCGTCTCGCTGGGTGGCAGCCCTGCTACCTGTCTCGACAGCAGGCAGGCGGCCGGCCGGCCCTCCCTCCTGGAAGTGAATTGGAAATAATCGTCTCTTTACCGGCCGCTGAAAAGTGTAAATTGATATGCGCGGCTCGTGCGAGGCGACGCCCGTGCGGGGCCTGTGGGGCCGCCGCCGCCGCCCCTGGCGATGTTTTGATTTACGCCCGGAAGGTTGGTACTCCATAATGAGACGGCAGTGCGAAAATGGCGCCGGCAGCACGGCGATGAGAGCGGGGCGTTTAATCGCCGCGCCACACCGACCGACAAACTCCGACAGTGGAGTGACCCCCTTATTTTTTTTTTTTGCCGGGCCTTGTTTGTTTTTGCGTGGGGTATTCAGACGGCCGATACGAGAGCAGCGGCGGGTTCGAATCCCCCCCGGTCGCCGCCGCATTTCTTATTTGGCTGGTTCGGATTTGAATAACGACAGCCGGGTCATGCGCCGGGCGCACTCTCATTGCACGGCACTCCCCTTTGCGCGGTGAAAGTAAAAGTTATGCACGCCGAAAAAGTGCGCTCTCGACCGCCCAGTCGGCGAGGATGCGAGGGTCCTCGAACCAGAGCGGCGCGCCCCTCGACCTTTGGCGGGAAGGACCTGCATGTCCTGCTTGCCTTGTCTCGACTCGGAGTCCTTCAGCGGCCGAAAGCGGGTGCCGCGCCCGCGTGCAGAACAGCGAATGGCCAACATGTGACAGTCTTGTCCTCGGTCTCGTCGCACACGACACTGCCAAAAACACACACACACACACACACACATTGAGATGGAAAGTGCGTTCTCTGATGGTGCAGCAGTAGCAGCAGAGCGCGTCGTGGACGCCCGCAGCGAAGGTGGTGGCCGCGCCCCGCAAGTTTTCGGGAAAGAAAGGAAGAAAGTCCCGCCCTTTTGCTTTCGTTCGTGCGATGCCCCTGGGCCGCCGCGGCCGGTAATCGATCCCACGACAGCTTTTATTCCTTTTTTCGGAAGGGAGGCTTCACACACGCGCACACACACGAGAGAGAGAGAGAGAGAGAGAGAGAGAGACAATGGCGTCGTGTCGTGATTGGATGCGATTTGTTCGGTATGAATAAGCCCGCGCTGCCTCGCAGAGGACTTCTAAATTGATTTGATTTCGGAAAGGCTATGCTGCTTCCTGCCGTCGAGTTTTTGGAGAGCTGACTGGCTCGGTTCGCGCGTTTATGAGCTAGGTTAGGAAGGTGGTCACGACGACACGTCACGCAGTCACGCCGAGTCCGGTCCTTCCATTCTCCAGCGGTCTCTGTCTGCCTCGCACTCATGGGGCGCCCCGCATGGGTGCGAGAGAGACAGGCTGCTGACTAGTATCGGCCCTTGGGGTGGCATGTCGTCATGGGAGAAGGGTTTGTGTGCCGAACCTGGTTGATTTTAATCGACGGGGCGTGTGGCCCGCAGCGTGCAGCATAGCGCCATTAAGTCGCGGCGGCGGTTTGCCCAGCTTCCTCCCGGCGTGGTCCAGCCAGCCCGCTCCAGCCGGCCGGCCGACGCAGCCTGGAGGGCTTCGTGCCGCTCCGTGCACTCTGCACCTGTTATCTAAGTCCCTCTCCGTGGCGTGGAGGCGATGTGTGGTGTCGGTATCCTCTGCGCGCTCGCGGGTAAACGCGCGGCCCTCTGCTCTCCTGCACCGGGTACTCGCTCACGTCGTCCTCCTCCCTCGCTTTGGCGTGCGTGCTTTGGAGCCGTTTGGCTGCCGCCTCCCACCGCGCCCCTGCGTGTGTGTGTGTGTGTGTGTGTGTGTGTGTGTGTGTGTGTGTGTGTGTGTGTGTCCGAGTGTGAGTGAGCGATGTCTTGAGGCGGCTCAACCCGTTCGGTCCTAACGAAAAGCCATTGTCTCTCCCTCGCCCCGCCTGGCCCCACCCTGCTGCACGGCCCTTCACCCACACACACACGTGTGTGTGTGTGTTTGTGTGCGTGTGTGTGTGTGTGCCACGCCCCTTGTTTCAAAGTGCTTCTCTCATTGTACGTACACGTTGTTACTAAGTATCGACTAGAATCGATTTCGTAGCCGTAGCAGGGGGGCCGTCTGCGCGTGATTCCGCCAACACTTTTGTACGCCTTAGCAAGCAAAGCGGTGTCAGCCAGCAGCGTTTGCTCTGTTTTATTGCCTGTTATTGTGTCTAGTCTCTAATGCCGTTGTTTTCTGTCTGTCCGCAGGTGAGTGATCTGGTTCTGGCGTGGTGCGGCAAGTATGCTTTTGGACACATTTCCCGCTCGCCGAGAGACTGATTTACATTTTTATTTACATAACGCAGCAATTCGTTTTTTTTTTTTTGGTTTTTTTTTTTTAAATTTATTTATTCTGGATGTTTGTTTTTCGGGGAAGGGGCTGCGCTTTTCTAAAGTCGGTTTTCGTTAATCGGAGCGCCGAATGGCTGGGCCGACTGGCGGGGCCGAATGCGCTGGACCACACGCGCTGCGCTGCCGGCGGCGTGGCGGCGTGGCCGCGGCAGCCGCGGCTCCCCGCTGTTGGCTGCTGCTGCTGGCTGCAGCGCTGCAGCTGGCCCGGACGACGACGGACTGCTCGCTCACTCCGCGTGTCCGGCCGGACCGCCACCGCATCAACGGCCCCTGCGTCCGTGCCGCCCACTCGCGGAGAGAAGTCTTGACGGTGGCGATGGTGATCGATGCCGTCCCTCATGGACCCTTTGGCATGAACGAGGCGGCCCACGGTGGGCCAGAAAGCGGCCTGAATGTTTCATTAATAGTCGGTCGGGGGGGATGAGACTCGTACGAAACTAGCTAACCGCGGGGTATGGAACGACGATGAAGACGAAGTACTTTTGACGGTCAGTTTTTTTCGACGACTGTCTGTTGAAAGCGACAGTGCGCATAGCGGATAGGGCAGAAACGTTTAAGTGCGCACCCGATAGTCTTTACGCATCTTAATGAAACGAGCGAGATGCAATTTTCTCTGCGTAATTTCTTTTGCAAAGCGAAGGCGTCGTCACGATTGCTCTTCACACATACGTGTTCACACACACACACGCGCGCGCACACACACACACACACACACACACACACACACACACACACACACACACACAGAGAGGACGCACACACGCAATCCGCGTCGTGGTTGTCGCCGGCGCGCCGATCTATTTATGACACATCTCCGAAGGACGCGCCTCACGTCAATTTGATGGGAATGCTGGCTGCAGCATTATAATGCCCGCCCGCCCGTGCATGCTCGCACACACAATGACGTGCGTTCGGCCCGTGCCCGCGTGCGTCTGTCTGTCCGTCCGTCCGTCCGTCCGTCCGTCCGCGCGTTGCAGGGCAAACGCCTCTATTGCCACACCGGCCCTTGTTGATAGACGCGCGGTCAAGCCGGCCCGCCTTGCTGCCTTCCGCATCGACCGGTCAATAAGTCCGCCTCCGTTTCCTACTTTTCGTCCTCATTCCGTCTCTCTCTCTCTCTCTCTCTCTCTCTCTCTCTCTCTCTCTCTCTCTCTCTCTCTCTCTCTCTCTCTCTCTCTCTCTCTCTCTCTCTCTCTCTCTCTCTCTCTTTCTCTCTCTCTCTCTCTCTCTCTCTCTCTCTCTCTCTCTCTCTCTCTCTCTCTCTCTCTCTCTCTCTCTCTCTCTCTCTCTCTCTCTCTCTCTCTATTTTTCCGAACTCTTTTTTTTCTCTACCCCGTCGCGGCTGGTGCATCGCCTTGGTTATGCCAACAAGATCGGCGGTGGCGGCGGCGCCACTGCATTCCGCACGAGTCAGTCACTCAGTTTCTCAGTGTGCCAGTCAGTTAGCGAGCCAGCCAGTCAGCTAGCCGCAACCCCGCCGCGCTGTTGTGGGAGGGAGAGGGCAACGAAGAAATTGCAAACAATAACAACAACGAGGAGGTTTGTTGCTAAATCTACGACCGATCCGATGCATTACGCTCTCGTCGGGCGCGGGCAAGAATGGAGCGCGAGGCCGCATCTTGGACGGTCATCTTTTTGCCAGCAATTGCATGTGTGCGCACTACTCACACACACACACTAACATTCTGACACACGCGCACTTGCAGCTGGGGGATGGCCTGGTGGGTCCCGCACGCCGGGAAAGTGAAGGATGCGATGCAGGTTGCCGGTCTGTGCCGCGGTCGCACAGTGGGCCGGAAGACCGACGCAGGCGGTCCAGCTCCTGGGTCGCTCAATGGGACTCGAGTCGAACGTGTGACCCCACGAATGGATTCCTCTCCGAACGAGGTATCCATTGCTGGGTTTCGGTTCGCGTCCCGCTAAGCGAAACTGGCGCTCAAAACGCGTGTAGAGGTTTGGCCGCCTGCGCCGGTCTTCTGGCCCACTGTGGGTCGGTGGGCGTGTCTCGCAGTGAGTGGGTCGCGAACTCGCTGGGGACCTCCCAGCCTCGCCTTATTGGAGCGCTGCTTGATTGATGGCGCTCCCTTCGGCCTCAACTTTCCAAGTTTACTCTACTTCTACTGCACACTAGCGACGTGGAGCGGCGTTGTGCAAAAATAATAAATAAAACGCGTGTGTAATGTCGCGTGGAGTGACGGGGACGTGCTGTACATTGCAACATGATAAACAGACCGCCAACGAAACGGCGGCAAAAAGTGCACTACTTGTGCAGCATGAGGCGCGTGCGTGTGATTGCCCGTCCGTTTAACTCTCCATCATCGCTCGGCATGTGAGACGCGGCGACGGAGTTGATTAATGAATGCAGCCGCTAGATGGCGCTTCGAGTGCGGGGCGGGGCAGATTACGGCAGGTCGCGTCGCGCGGCGCGGTGGCGCACAGTGGGCCAGGAGACCGGCAGCAGGCGGACGAAACTCTAGACGCGTTTTGAGCTCCGGAGTCACTTAATGGGGCTCGACCCAAAGTGTGACCCCACCAATGGACTCTTCGTTCGGAGAGCAATCCATTGGTGGGGTCACAACGTTCGGTTCAGAACGCGTCTTCTGGCCCACCGTGTGGCGGCTTCCTCTCCTGGCCGGGGCGGCGGCTCGCTGCCTTTTGGACGCCCCGTCCCTCCGTTCCCAGCGCCCTGTCTCTCTCCCACCCCCGCGGGACGCCCCGTGAGTGCGAGAGAGACGGAGCGACGGCGCCGCATCCAGAGGCCCCATCGGTGCCGGCCGTCGCGGTCCCTGTTTTTGACTCCATCGTCGTTCCGAGTCCGTAATGAGGGAGACGAATGGAAAGGCGCGCACCTCGACCGCTTCCTCTCTCTCTCACTTGTTTTATTTTTAAAATCTTACTCTTTTATATTTTTTTACGGTGCTGCCTGTACCTGTGAGTCTCCCCGCCCGCCGGTGGGGGCGTAGCGGCGAGGTGCCGATTATGAGCGCCGTGTATTTCAGTGTCGGAAAGACATTTGTCAGTGGCGGGGCCGCGGCGCGGTGCACCTCAAAGCAGCTAACGCGCGCCGTCTGGAAGGAGGGAGAAATTCGGCGCGAAATGTGTGGGACGCACACTCTGTGTGTGTGTGTGTGTGTGTGTGTGTGTGTGTGTGTGAGTGTGAGTGAGACTGCGGCGCTTAGGGACTGCTGCGGCTTGCGGAGGGCGGAGTTTAAGTATTGCCCGTTCGGATAGTGAAAGGGAAAGATATAAGGGCGAGAGGCGTCGGCCCGCGCGACCGTTTGTCAACCTGAAAGTGCAAGGCGCGCGGGCCGCACCGGCCAGAGTGAGAAATTGCGCAGGGCGGCCGCGGCCAGCCCAGGACAGCGCGTGCGGGGGGCGGCGCACAGTGGGCCGGGGGGCGGCGCGCCGGGGAGTCGGCATGACGGAGTGCAAGGACACGAGGAGGCTCGCAAGGAGAAGGTTAAAAACTAGCAGAAGAGGACAGGTGAAGTATGCGACTGCAACGGGACGATCCGAGGATGACGCTTCATTGATTTCCCTCCCTGGCGGTTCGGTTACCGACGACTGAGAACGTGCTGCCGGGAAAATTAAAGATGACGAACTGTAATCGCTCAGACGAAGGGTGAGGAACATGACGGTGTGACACACGGCGGAGGAGTCGTCCGGTGCGCGGTGGCGGCGGCGGCGGGGTGGTGGGGCCCGGCCGGCCGGCCCTGCCCTGCCCCAACGGCGCGGCGCTCAGCGGCCTGGCTGTCTGCCTGCCTGCCTGTCTGCCTGCCGGGCGAGGCCCCGGCTGCGCTGGGCGGGCGGCGGCGCGAGCGCCTCAGTGAGCTGCTGGCCCTCCCCGCGCACGGGACGGCAGCCGTCGGGCCGCGCCGCCGCGACGCCGCCAACGTGATGCGCGTCGCCGCGAACCGTGTCGTGACAGCGACGTGTGTGCCAGCGCGTGTGTGGTGTGAGGAGGTGCGTCGTGCGTGCGTGTGTGTGTGTGTGTTATCAGTAGATAGATTCGCGCGTAATACCGCGCGAGCTTATCAGTGTTTGTGCGTGCTGTGATTTGTACGGTGGTGGACGAAGCTTCGACTGACTGGACTGCGACTGTGTTTTCGTGGTGGCACTTGTAGGGCCGTGGCGGGGCCTCACCCCGGCAGGCAGGGTGGTAGTGTGAGTCCGAGGTCCCTCGCAAGGGACTCGGCCGTGAGGGCTTCCTCCACGGGGCGCGCGCGTTTCCGAACCCCAGAGTAATGGCACCGGATGCGAATATGTACTGCAATAATTGTGCGCAGCGGCGGACCCGCTGATACTGCGCGATAGCGGGTGGGCCGTATCTCAGTGGGTCACGGGCCAGCTTAGTTGGGGTGACACCTACGGCCGCGGATTACCAGCGTTGGTGCGCGCTGCTACCATCGAGTAAAGCGGAAAAAAATTACCACATCCGCCGCGCGGCACCGGCCGGTAGTCGAACCCGTGCCGTGTCCGGGGGCAACTTTGGCGGGGACGATTAGTAGCGCGGCAAGTTGGCGAGGGCGGCGCAGTGCTGCGCGCACCGTGCAGCAGGGGGCGTCCGCGTCGCGTGCCGAGGGCAGGGCGGCGCGCTGCGTACTTCGGTCGGGCAGGGTCAAGAATAAGTGAAATTGCTTTTGTTTTTATTTTTCCGGCCCTGGCCCCACTGCACGCTCTGGGCCCAGCAGTCGGCGACCCTGAATATTGGAATGTTTGTCGCATGATTTTTAATCGCGCCCGCTGGGTTGGCTGTTGGCTGCGTATGGAATCCGATAGTCTGGCGAGGTATTTTGGAAAGGGCGGTTTGCCTCCACTGGTGCCCTAGTGGTGGTGTGGGTTCAAGTGAAAACCGGCGGGGAATTTTAGGCTGGGGCTGATAGCGGCGCGTGAGTCGGCGTGAATGGTCTGATTTACGTTATTTTTCTTGGGGCTTTTTTTAAGGGAAGGAAACATTAGAGCCACCTCTCGCGTGACACGTCAGGGTGCAGTCAAGTTTACCGTGGCACCACTCCGTCCGTACGTCTCTCTGTCTGTCTGTCTTTCTGTCTGTCTGTCTGTCTGTCTGCCGTGACGAATCGTTTTCGGGTCAATTGGAGTTAGAGGGAAGAGGCTTTTCGTGTTGTTGTTGGATTCACCTGCAGCAGCAGCGGCAACAACAACACCAACAACAATAGGCGTTCATTGATATTCATTCCAGTGGCCCCCGGACCTGTAAGGCTAGGCATGGGTGATTCGCTGTGAAGCGGACGGACGGGCCGACAGAGTCGTTGACGACGCGGCACACTTTGCGACGTTTAACCGGACGAACGAGTAACGAACGAGACGATAACGACTTTTATTTTATTTATCACGCGCGCGGGCGCACATACTACAAAAGCCGCGCTAACGGCGAATTTTTTATTTCCCTGTCTTGTCATTTGCAGCGAAACGACTGCTTGTCGATACTTCTTTTCTCGTCATTGAGTGCCATACCGATGTCGTGCCACGCGGGTAGTTGTTAAGTGCGGTGCAAAAGTCAGTCAGCTCGCTGCCATAGTTTTGTGTGTTGTGCGACGAAATATGTCGTCGGATGTGGAAGAAGCCAGTGCAACGGACAATGTGGATTACGTCGCGCCGCCCATGGAGACCACACCAAAGGTACGAGGCTTTGATTAAAAATCGGCTCATTCACTTTTCGTCGTCAGCAAAACATTGTTCATTTAAAATGGAAAAATTGCCAAAAATAATGTTTCTTTATTTATCATCCAAAGTGATTTTTTTTTTCTGGCCGTGGTCGTTGCCTCAGCGGTCCCGTTTTCAAGACTCGGTGTCCTGTGTCACCCTTTGGTTACGGCCCGTGCGCCGGACAAGTAGTCCACGCGCGAAATGGGATAGGTGGCGGGCCTCTCAGCCAGTGTAGGCCTGGTGTAGGCTGTGTAGGTAGGCGCCGACCCACAGTGGGACAGAAGTCCGGCGCAGACGCGTTTTCATCTCCAAAGTCGCTAAATGGGACTCGAACCGAACGTGTGACCCCACCAATGGATTCCTAGTTCGAAGAGCAATCCATTGGTGGGGGTCACTCGTTCGGTTCGGGCCCCATTCAGCGACTCTGGGGCTCAAAACGCGTCGTCAGGCCTGCTGTGCGTCCGCGACACGCCTGCATCCCTGCCAGGCCAGTGTGCATCGCAGGAACGGCTTTGGGATTGAACTCGCAGAAAATGTCGCCAAACTGCGCATAACGAGACGCACGAGCGAAAGCTTTTTCATCGGGTTGTGTAAACCAGCAGCTCGTCGTGGTGCACCTTCCGCCAATCACCGCGCTGCACTTTTCGTCGCCATTCTTCTCGTTGGCGCGCCGCTGCACCACAAAGAGGGCGTTGCGTCACCGAGATGAGCCGCTATCGAGATATCGCTGAGCACACGCGGCACGGAAGCGTGATGCACCGATCAGGTCGCACTTTCGATATCTCGAAGGGAAGCCGGGGAGGCGTGGCGACGGCGTGCTCTATGAAAGTACACGTAACTGATGTATCGTCTATCGGCACGAAGAATGAGCCGTTTCGGACACACCCTCCTGCAGCAGCGGCCGGCGAAAGCAGCCCGAAACAGGGTCGCCGCCCCGTCGCTTCGCCCGCACAGTGGGGCGGAGGACCGGCAGCAGGCGGCGAATTTGACCGCTTCGAACGGTCTTCTTGCCCACTGCGACCCGCTTCGCCCTCGCTGAGTTTCCGATCGGCTTGCGAGTCAAGTGGCGGCGGCGTTGGCAGCGCAGGCGTCATGCAGGATGCGGGGCGTTGCCGGTAGCGCCCCGCTCCACTTCCAATCAGATACACTCGGTCGTGGGTTCGAATCCCGGCGAAAGTAAGAGGTGTATTATTATTATTTTTCGGCCAGCGCAGGGTGGGGCTGAGTCAGCAGCAGGCCATGTGCGAAAATGAAACAGCGGCTGCTTGATTATCGTGAGCATCGGCAAGCACGCGTGCCGCACGTCCCCGGCCGAAATTGGCGGCGCATTGTTCTCCCTTTGAAAGCTCGCGGCTGGCCGCGCCGTGCCTCGCCTTCCGACTCTGATTAAATGGCGAGCGACATGGCCTGGCGGGGCACGCACTTGGTGAAAGGATTACCGACGCTTCCGGTCCAGTGCCCCCCTCCCCCTCCCCCGCCGATGAAAGCTATCAGATTCGCGATAGTGCGGGGGCGGCTTTGGGGGACGCGTCTGCGATGCATTTGCCGTCGTGCCGACCGGGGCCCTGCACTACATCATGCACCACATCAGCCACCGTCTCGGCCGCCTGGTCTGCTGTGGTCGATCGCGTTGACCGCCCCCCCCCCCCCATCCCCTCTGGCCAACTGGGCCCCATAGGGACACAGGGCCTCTCAGTGCCGCGTCGAAAGCCCCTGCACTGTTGACATCCTCACGCGCCTCGATTCGCACGATACGGCATTCGTGCTTCCGAGCCATCAGGCCCTCAGCCTCCAGTCAATCACAATTGCAATTTTCAACAAAAAAAACAAAAAAAATTAAAAAAAAAATAATTGCGGGGATGCCCGCTTGTGCGTTGCGTCACTGCTGGCCACCACGCCCCGCCCGTAAGAGCACTGTCTCGCGGCGCACGTGTGTGTGTGTGTGTGTGTGTGTGTGTGTGTGTGTGTGTGTGTGTGTGCGTGCGCGCGCGCGTGTGCGTGTGTCACGCGTGAAAACGGAAGCAGTTGCTCTCCGCGACCGCACTGTTCGCGAGCCAGTCTGCATTTGAATTTCCCGCCTGCCGCGCGGGCCGTGATTTGCATACGCATCGGCCGGTTGACGGGGGAAGCCAGCTGTCTTGCGCCTCGGAGCGCTGTCTGTCCGCGGGTGGCGCCTCTAATGATGATCTGCACTGCGCCCACCCCTGTGCCGGACGCATCACACAGTGGGCCAGAAGACCGTTGAGGCGGCAAAAATTCTAGTCGCGTTTTGAGCTCCTGAGTCGCTAAATGGGACTCGAATCGAACGCGTGACTCATCGCGCGCCTCGTCGCATGCCTCCTCCATTTCCTGCCCGGCCAAGTACATCTTCGTCAATCTCTCGTGCAGCCTCTTCGACAAGCTCCTCGACTACCTGCTCGTCAACTTCGTCTTCCTCCACGTCCGCTTCCGAGTGAACCTCCAACCTCCTCGGCGTCCTGCCGGCCCACTGTGCGGCGTCTGGGCGAGACGGTCTTCCCTTTCACTGGCCTTCCCTCCACGGCCCAGGACGGCGCCCCGCCCTGCGCCCCGCCCGATGCCCTATCGGGTGGGATGGGATATGAATTACGGCGGGACACCGAATCTCGTGGAATCGCTGCGCTGCACAGTGGGCCAGAAGACCGATGCAGGCGGTCCAAATCCCGGACGAGTTTCGACACCCAGAGTCACTAAATGGGACTCGAACCGAGCGTGTGACCCCACCATTGGATTGCTCTTCAAACGTGGGGTCGCGCGTTCAGTTCGAGTCCTATTTGGCGACTCTGGTGCTCAACACGCGTCTACAGTTTCGGCCGCCTGCGCCGATCTTCTGGCCCATGGCGTGGCGTGGCCAGGTCAGCCAAGCGCGGACGGGCTATTTGTCTGCGGCGCCACCAAGCTCGCCAGTGTTTCGTTTGGAACGGCGCGCCCGCCGCGTGCAGCTCATTTTTATCCCCCCGCGCTCCTCGTGAAGGCTTTCGCAATAGCCGCGGCCCCTCTCGCGTAGGCATCTGCATTCGGTGACCGGATTTTGGCTGCTTGTCGACGACTAGCTTGTCCGGCGTGTGGAGCGTGACTGCAGCCGCATGCCGCGTCTCAGTGACTGCATGGCGCGGTGACTCACTCCCTCCCTGATCCTAGGCGACCAGTCCCAGTGGGAGGCCATTTTTGTCGAACATCGGCAAGCACTGCGGCCGGCGAAACACGTTTGCAGGCGGATTCCAGTCAACGAGTGTCGAGTCCGGCCGAACTGACAAGCCCAGCGAGGAGGAGTATTGATTGAATTGTTAGTGCTGTCGACATAACTACAAGCTTGTTCCGTTTATCAATCTATCTGGATTTATCCGTAGATTAATTGGGGGATACGGTCAGAGGCTCGGGGTTGGCGCCGCGGTCATCCTTGCATCACCGTTGGAGGGGCTGGTGCTGCCCCGCCCCGCCCCGACACGCGCCTGCCGCGATTTATGTTGGCGTGCGTGGATGTCGTTGCGGTAGCCAGGAAGCGGGACTAGTCCCTTCCCTCGCCTCGGCGCGTCGCTGTCCAGGACTCCAGGACTCCAGGACTCCAGGACTGGCGGCGACGCGACGCGCTCCGCATAAGTGCCGCCGCCGACGGGTCGTCCGCATTGTGGCAGCTTTTCCTGTGCACTCACTCTTTTGGTCGACGCGTTCGATATAGTTCGGATGCCACCGGATGCTTGATGGTTCGATTTATGCTCTCTCTCTCTCTCTCTCTCTCTCTCTCTCTCTCTCTCTCTCTCTCTCTCTCTCTCTCTCTCTCTCTCTCTCTCTCTCTCTCTCTCTCTCTCTCTCTCTCTCTCTCTCTCTCTGCAAGGTCTCCACGATTGGCCCTATCCTGGTTTGGCAGTGGGTCTGTGGGGCGGGCGGCCAGTCATGCTGACAAATTAACGCGACGTTACGCTCAATCGGAGGCGGGCGGCGTGATGATTTGTCCTTTGAGCGGGGCCAGGGAAAAGAATGCGCCCTATCAGTGCGTCAAAAAATTTAAAAAAAAGAAGAAAAAAAAAAACGGAAAAAAGTCGACATGGAATGGAAATTTAAAGCGTCTTTGTTTTGTCGCGAAAATGTTTTTGACGAGACTGGTCTTACTTTCGCACTACGCGATTCGTTTTCCCGCGCGGCGACGGCATTATTATTGCCGCCCTAACGACCGGTTTTTCTCAAATTATAGTCCCGGGGTCGTGTGTGTGTGTGTGTGTGTGTGTGTGTGTGTGTGTGTGTGCCTTGCCTCATTGCATCCTGGACTATTCCTCATCGACAATGTAAAGGGCCGTAACTGTGTGTGTGTATGTGTGTGTCACGAAGCGTATTAATAGCTGCCGTTTGTCGAGCGAGACAGTTCTAACGCCCGCCGTCGTCCCGAAGAGTGAACCGTCACGAACGGCGCGCAATGGGATGATGATACGAATCGACAAGTGGACGCTACTCTGCATACGGTGTTCGGGTGTGTACACTCTGTCCCTTTGCGTACACACAACAGCAAGCTGTGCGAGATGTGTGTCATCTTTACAGGCCCTGTTCAGGGGGCGCCTCTAGTTTTTTTGCTCCGGCTATTAGCTGCGGCCGGTTGAATTTGTTCGGGCACTCGTTTAAGTGCGAAACCGGTCTCAAAGAGAGCTCTCCTTTGTGCGACGATTCGCCGGGCCGCTTAGAGTGGGCCGTTTCCGGCCCCTGACGACTGTATTTGACTTTTACCCGCCTTTATCCGGGCAGGGTGGCCAACCTCGCTGACTAGCGGCGCGATGCGGCGCTTAAATGCCGCCTAGCCTGGCTTTTCATTTTCGCGATTGTGCGCACAGGTTGGCAACACTTGTGGTGATGACGGTGATTTCGAACGGTGCGCGATTTCTGGGCTAATCGCCTCGCGCCTCTAAGCCACGTGTAGCGAGGAATCCATCGGTGGGGTCACACGTTCGGTTCGAGTCCTGTTCAGCGACTCTGGAGCTCAAAACGCGTCTTGAGGTTATAAGACGCGAAAATTGAATCTGCGTCCTCACTTCACGACTGGCGGGCGGAACCAACCCAACGCAAACACAGCAGGCGATGAACGCATGCGTTAACTAACCCGCCCACTGGTGGCATTTCGCTTTCGCGAAAAAAAATAATAAAAGCGAGGTAAACATGAGCGGGAGTGCAAGCACACTGTAAGCGCGCCTCAGCAGGTGGAGGGTCGTGGCTCACCAGGAAGAGTAGCAGCGCCGCCTCCTCCCAGGACTTGACGCCCTCATTGCGCTGTCATCGGGCTGGTGCGGGCGGTGCCGGCGGTGGGTTTCGTCGACGTGGAGGTGCTAAATACCGCCTTGCACCGCGCGGACGCCAGCACAGTGGGCCAGCACCGCCAGGACCGGCCCGCGCGAAAGTGTTCCAACTAACTGCTCTAAGGACACAGCCATCAAGCGATAAAAATGGAGGGGAGAGGAGCCCCAATGGGTATCGCGTGAACACGCCCACCGAGCGCGCGAGAGAGACAGAGCGACGAAAGCACGGGCTTCGCCATGGCCGCCCCATCTCGCTTACTTAGCATGAGTAATGGTCTCATGTCCCTCCTCTATGTTGGCGTCGGTGCGGCTAAACTTGTTCCCGATTTATAATTCATCTCCCCGCGTGCGTTGCTTTCTTCCGCCCCGATATGGCGCGGCTCATCTTCCCGCGCGGCGGCAGGCAAATCTCGAGTTTTCTCCCTTTCCACTCCCCGTTGTTGCGTCTGGAAGTCCGTCAGAAGGTGCGTGCTGCATAGATTTAAGATCCTTCTCGCGGTGTCGGTAGTGCCTGGAGTAGTGCTTGGATCGCTCTGTCTCTCTCTGTCTCTGGCCCGTGAGACCCGCCCCCCGTGGGGCCCGCTCCTCTGGTTTCAGCTGGCTGGACAAAGCGAGTCACGGAGGAGATCGCCGTTGCAGTGCTGGCCGTGCCGTGCACAGTGTGGCCGGGCCATGCCGTCTAACCTCAATTAAATGTCAGTACATAAATTTTCTGGCCGTTGAGCAGCAGTGGAGCGCGAGCCGGACGCGCGCTTTGGAGCTCCCTTCTCTCTCTCTCTCTCTCTCTCTCTCTCTCTCTCTCTCTCTCTCTCTCTCTCTCTCTCTCTCTCTCTCTCTCTCTCTCTCTCTCTCTCTCTCCCCTCCAGCGGCCGGTGGTGAGGACACCCACACTGTAACCGGCTGTAACCCTGTAATCCCGGCTAACCCGGGCGCGGTAATCCTCCTGACGAAAGTGTGATAATAAAAATGGGGTATTAGAAAGTGGCCGTGAGATTTGATGTGAATCGTGTCGGTCGGGAGATTTGAACGCGCGGCCGCTGCGCCGCACCGCTCGCGTCGTCCGTGACAGCCAATGAGTGGCGGCCGGCATTACACCTCTGTGTGTGTGTGTGTGTGTGTGTGTGTGTGTGTGTGTGTGGTTTTTTGTGAGGGGTGTGGGTGTGTACATGTATAGGTGTGAGTTCCATAAAATCTCGAGGATCACAGCGAGCGATGAGGCCCAGAGAAAGGGAGGTTTATTGTGTCATTCCGTAAGTGAAATGTCGGTGAGGTAGGTAGGCCGATCCATTTCCACTGACCTTGCTGGCCCAGACCTTGTGGAAGACGTCTTCCCTGTTCCCGTGTGGCGGTGCCCGACTCCACTGTTCCTCGAGCCGCCACCGCAGCGCCCTCCGCCGGGCCCGGCAGTGTAATGGGCTACGGTAGTGGCGCCGGTGCTATTTGTCTTATTTATCTCGTTTCGTAAGCACCTCACGGGTTGTCTCTGATCGGATCATCTCGGCCGCATTGTATCGGACGCGTCACTTTCTACCTCTGTTCGACGCGGCGGGTCTTACGCCACCCCCTCGCGCCAGCCCCCTAAGGGCTTCGCTTACTCCGTGTTTTCCTTTTTAATTTTTAAATTTATTCCCGCCCCGCCCGCCGCGGCCGCGTGGGCGATAACCCGAGAAAGTGCACCAAATCATGTCTAATAAGCTCATTAAGTCGCGCGTGGGGGCCGACTGATTACATCGACACTTCGCATCGACGTGCCTTACCCTTGTCTATTTAGTTTTTTTCCCTGTTTTTTTTTTTCCCAAAATCGAACCGGTATTAGAATGGGGCTGCTGCTGCCGGCCGCGCGGAGGCAGGCGTGCATATCAAACCCGCGGTGAACGTTTTAATTTTTTTTTTCCACGCAGGTGGTAAGCCTGTCCGAGCTAATGGTGCCATACCTCACGGGCCAGGCAGTTTACACTCGGCAGCCGGCAATTAGCCCCAAATATGCGTCTTTCTCTCTGTCCGCGGGAACGCTAGGGGAGCTCGGTGTGACAGCTGACCGCTACACAGTGGGCTAGAAGTCCGGCGCAGTCGGCCCAAACTCTTGACGCGTTTTGTGCTCCTGAGTCGCTCAATGGGACTCGAACCGAAGGCGTGACCTCACCAATGGATTCCTCGTTCGAAGAGCAATCCAATGGCGGGGTCACGCATTCGGTTCGAGTCCCATTTAGCGCCTCTGAGGCACAAAACCTGCGCCGGTCTTCCGGCCCACTGTGCGCTCGCCACCGGGCGGCCCACGCACGGCATGGGCCCACCCCGCCACGAGTCTAGCGAGCCGTGAACAACGCGAGACTATGATTACGACTTCGGATACGCGACAAAAAAGAAAAAAAAAAAAAAAAAAAAAACGAAGCAGGGGCTTCCGCGGGGATGGCGGACTGTTTAGTGCAATTACCGACGTGTGACGCGTCTCTTTTCCCGAGTCGTGTCACTGAGCGTGTCACTGAGCGTGTCACTGAGCGTGTCACTGAGCGTGTCACTGAGCGTGTCACTGAGCGTGTCACTGAGCCTTTGGCAGAGCGCCGCGGACCGTGTCCACCGTGTGCGGGTGTGAGGTTTCACCGTTGCGCCGCTCCACTGTCGGTCGCGGAGTGTGAATAAATGTTTTTTTTTCTCCGCGGCCAGTAAGGCGTGCAGCAGGGAATGGATCTTATTCAAATGAGCTCCCGAAAGTGCGATGGGAAGGAAGGCCCTCTGCGCGTGGCTGCGCCCCCGAGTGCAACGAGGATGCGCTTTCCCCTCTCACTCCCCTGCCTTCGCCTGTCCGCCCAGGGACCACGCCTCTCGAACTCACTCTATAAATCTAGTAGTCGTAACTAGATGCGTCCAAGTGCAACATTTTTACGGCTCTCGCGCTTCGTGGCGAAATATTAATTGTGCTGGGCGACGGCCAAATCGACGGCATCCGCTTATGGCACGCCGGCCTTGGCGGGCGTGCATCGGCAAGCCTATGGGGCGCACCGATCCCCATTCATTGTCGAAACGGGTTGCTTTTGTTTGGGAGTGTTCGTTAAATTAACTCTTCCCAAGCTGTCCCCTTCGTGTCAGGCTAGACGCTGAGGCATTTCAAGAAATAATTGGGCGGTGCGCCACAAGGAGACGGCAGCTGCTGCGAGCGCATGGTGGATTTCTTTGTTGTTTCGAGCCAATACAGTGAAATCACTAGTGATTCTCGTCGAGGCGAAAACGAGAATGCGGTGCGTCTTCTCATTGTGACTGCATAATTGTGGTCGTTTTTCTCCCCCACGAAATGCTGGGAAATTGCTTTGTCGGAACGTGCGTGCCGTGGCCGCGTGCGTGGGGCGGGCGGGTCCTTGACACCCTTCGAGTCCCCACCGGTCGGTGGCCGCCCTGCCCCTTTCTCCTAGGTTTGTTCACTTTCCGCCTCACCCCAAAATAAATACGTCCACGCTGTGTACCTGCCCGCCTCGCCTTCCGACGATCCCCTTTCACTCTCACGCGAGGATGCGTTAGTCAGGCTCAAAAACAACGACCGTCGGGAGTTGAACCGCTGACTTTGGACCCGGCTCGGTAAGCATGTCCTCATGCCGCGCGCAACGTACTAAATGCGTGTCGTCCTTTTTCAGCGGTCGTCGCAATGTTCGCGGGTGGACTCACTTTGTCATCGCAGAGAGAGAGAGAGGGAGAGAGAGAGAGAGAGAGAGAGAGAGAGAGAGAGAGAGAGAGAGAGAGAGAGAGAGAGAGAGAGAGAGAGAGAGAGAGAGAGAGACTCTCTCTCCCCGGTACATTCCCTTTCTCTGTTTGGGAGTGAGCACGGACCAGGGTGGGCATGTTCGACATCGTGGGCCTCTTCGCATCGCCCGCCGCCCGGCCGCACTTCCGATGTGGAGAAGGTTACGAGCGTCTGTCTGTCTGTGTGTCTGTTTGCTCGTGTTGAGGGGGCGGACCCGTGGGTGACAGCGGCGTGTCTCTGACCGTCCGTGAGCGCCTCACCTGGCCTAACACTGTTTTGCTGCGGCGCGCTGCGGCGGCGCTTCGTCTGGTCATAGAAGGGATTGCCACGCGGCGGCCTTGGCGCGCCGCTCGCCCCTCGCCGCAAAAAACAATACGAGAAGAAGGTTTAAGTGAGGACAGTTGCCATTAGGACCTAATGTGCTCAACAGAGAGAGGTCGCGATACTCTGTACACGTTGCTCTGTTGTGTTGAGAGCATAGATTTTCTTGTCTTTTCAATCGGTGTCATGGACTCATCAAAGTCGACCGTTTGTCTGCCATGCGTCCTGTCAGTCTTTTTTTTCTCGCTCGGATCTCCATGGAACAAGCCATCGGCGGACACAGAGCGTTCATCGGCCGGAGGTATTAGTGACTTCCTTCCCTCGGGCCAGACAGTGAGGCAACTTGTCTGCCTCGATGGCTATCGCGCGCTCACTCATGTTGCGGTCCAGTTTATGGTCTCGGAGAAAGATCGCAATGTGGATAGATACACGCGCCTAATGGACCGCCATTCGTTTCACTCGGGGCGCTGCTGCCGCGCTGTTGAGGCCGGCAAGTTCATTGTCGCCGACCCGCCACTGCCGGTGGGCGTCTAGAGTGGGGCGCTGCGACTCACAGTGGGCCAGAAGACCGGCAAAGGCGGCCAAAACTCTGAACGCGGCTCAAACGCGGCTCCAGAGTCGCTGAATGGGAATCGTGCCGAACGTGTGACCCCACCAATGGATCCCTCTTTCGGAGAGCAATCCATTGGTGGGGTCACACGCTCGTTTCGCGTCCCATTTAGCGACTCTGGAGCTCAAAACGCATCCGGTATTGTCACCGCCTCCACCGGTCTTCTGGCCCACTGTGCGACTCGGCGCTCAAACCAACTATTTATAGTGCCGTTTATGACCAACAGCCGCACCGTGTCGCGACAGGCAACGGCACTCCTTCCGGGCGGACAGCACAGTGGGACAAATTGCGCTCTTTGCCGCGGCGAAGGGCACACTGCAATAATCCACTAATTAGTGGCCCTCTAAATATGGGCGCGCGTTGTCTCGCCCGGACCGCCCAGGAGCGCACTCAGAGAGAGAGAGAGAGAGAGAGAGAGAGAGAGAGAGAGAGAGAGAGAGAGAGAGAGAGAGAGAGACTGGGGTTAATTCGTCCGGGGTCAGGGTCCGCCGCACCGCACCAGTCTCTTTGATGTAGTCTCTTATCAGGGGGAGGTGTGCTCTGAATGGGGTCCCTTTAGTCTGAACGACCAACAGCGCTTTTCGTCGCTCCGTCTCTCTCGCACTCATGGACCGTGTCCGTCGCGGTGCGAGAGAGAAGAGTGTAGTTCGGAATGAGCCGCAGCCAATGGGAGCAGCGCGCGTGGAGCACGCGTGCGCTGGGACTGGTCGAGTGTCTGGACTGTGTGAGCCCAGTGCACTGAAGCTGTCTGCACTGTGTAGTGCATGCCCTGTCCGTACTGCCGCTAACGCTCGCTGTTGTTTTTGTGTTTTTCAGGTGAGTGACGCTGGACGCGAGCTTCCGGCCCACTGTGCGCCAGCGGCTGCTTTGGTGGAAATCCTTGGTACTTCCCTACCCGCGCCGGGAATCCACCGTTTGCCGGGGAAACGGGCGTGCGCGCCGCTAACCGGATTCGAACCTCGGCCGGTCGGTATCGGATGTCGCGCGCCGAGGCGTGGGTGGCTGGCGCCTTTTCGACTGCGCTGCCGAGTGCATCGCGGCCCCCCAGTTGGTAATCCGGACTGCACTCGGGGCGAATGCCTGCCTGCCGACAGCGGGTGAAGTGAAGCCCCACCGGGGCGCAAGCCGCTCTCCCACCCGTGTTTATGGCCACAACCGCTGCTGCTGCTGGGACGGACGGATGGACGACGAAAACCAACAGTGTCGGCGATGAATAATTTCCGAACCGGCGGGCTGGTTCCGAACACTGCTTCGGTCGCTCCATCCCTCTCGCATCCCTGCCGGACTCGCCATGAGTGCGACAGAGACGTTACTCTGCGCGTGGAATAGGGCTTTCGATCTCGTGCCGAAAACGTAGGGCGTGTGCCGCGGGCCGCCGCGTTGCGTGACTGTACTCGCGGAGTGCGCACAGTGGGCCAGAGGACCGGTGGAGGCGGGCAGAATTCCGGACGAGTTCGCTAAACGGGACCCGAACCGAACGTGTGACCCCACCAATGGGTATTCCTCGTCCGGAGAGCAAGCCATTGGTGGTGCCACCCGTTTGATTCCAGTCCCATCCAGCGACTCTGGAGCTAGAGTCTTGGCCGCCTGCGCCGATGTTCCGGCCCACTGTGGTGCGCCGCGCTGCACTGGATGGCGAGCGCGCCGGGCCGGGCACATGCAATTAGGGAACAACAATGGCAGGGCCAAAGTCACGGGTACTCGCCAGTGCGCCGCCCCGCCGCCCGATGGGTGTGGCCTTTTACTTTTTCATGCGCTGCGGACGTCGCCCCCTCCCCCTCCCCCTCCCCGTCTCGGCGCGACGCATGCGCGCCGTGGCCCGCCGTGCACCCACCCACCCCCTGCCCGCCTCCGCCCGCGGCACGGATATTGAATCGTGATGCGCTCGGAACATCCGCTGTTTAGTAGTTTTCCCGTCCATTCACCTGGAGCCCCTTTAATCAGGCAGCCATTCAATAACGCACCCATGGCGGCGCGGCCGGCTGGTGCCAACCCGCGCGCCGCCGACTGGAAAAAATTAATAAATTAAAGTTAAGCGTGTGAATTGGTCCGCTGTTCCGTTACGAATTCTGTTGTCAAGATTTGATTTTATCTTGCTAAAAAAATACCAACAAAAAAATGTTGATTATTTTAAAAAAAAAATTCTCTTATATCTTCTAAATAGGCGCCAGTCAGCTTTCTGTAGTGAGATGTTCAAAAAATTAATCCCACTCTTATTTTTCTTCATTCTCTCCTTAAAACAAGGTTTTTTTCCTCTCCGCGTGTTTTCCTCATTGTCTGGTTGTCAACTTGATCGCGCTTGAAATTGGTCCGGATGATGTTTTTCCCCGAAGGCCGCCGCGGGTCCAGCATCGGCCGGCGCGCTCGCCGCTTTGGGCGTCGCGGCGTCGCGGCGTCGCGGCGTCGGTGTCGGCGGCAACCTCATCATCGCCTCGACGCTTCTCTTCTCCGTGTCAGTTCCTCGGCGTCGCGGCGCTTCGCGGAACGGCGGCGGCGCGCGGCCGGTCGGCCTGGCTCGGCTGCGTTGCGCGGGTGAAGGCGCGGGAAATCGCGACATGGTGGAATCGGAAAGGCGCGTCGGCCAATCAGGACGCGGCTGGGACGACGGCGGCGACGCACGGCGTCTTTCTCTGAACGAGGATTCCATTGGTGGGGTCACACGTCGTCCGGTTCGAGTCCCGTTCAGCGACACTGGAGCTGGAGACGCGTCTAATAAGAGTTTCGGCCTTCTGGCCCACTGTGGGCCGGGCCCTGGCATGGCAGTGCGGAAGGGCCCGCCGCCCTGCTGACGCAACCCAGTGAGGCGGTGAAGGTTGGTGAAGGTGCGCTGCTTTTCGGCGGTCCGATCCAGTCCCATGGAGGAACTGGAGCAGCGCTAGATTGCCGTGGGAGGGCCGGCCTGGGATCGTGCCGTGCGTCTGGATGGCGCCGCGGCGCCGCGCCTGGCGCGGGCGGCACGCGGTCTGTGCGACTGCATACGCAGCCGGCCTAATGGAGCCGGCGACATCGAGCCTGTCAAACGGCTCGCCTCGTTCCGATTGCGTCTAGATAGGAAAAAAATAATAAAATTCTAGATCGACTATAGAAAGCTTGCGGGTATAGAGTCGCAGTTACTTTGTTATGTGGGTGAACTGTTATTTGTGGTGCTGGGGTGTTTGGAGGAGGAGAAGTTTGGTCGGTGTTAGCAGAGTAGCGCCGTCGTTGCAGTTTGGAGGGCGACGGTCTGCGGTACGGGCTTGCTCGCGCCGGACCGGTGACCTCAATGAGACGCAGTCTCACACACACACGGCTGCACGCATATGCACTCACACACTGATTCATCATACATGCGCGCACTCACACACACACACATACATACATGTGCGGTCTGCTCGCGTTGCCCGTGCAGATGCATCATACTTAGGCCCTCGAGCAAGCAGCATGCGCCATTCATCGCCACACACACACACACACACACACACACACACACACACACACACACACACACACACACACACACAACAGCACTCGCCCGCGCCGAAAAAGAGAGACGTCATGCCGGGCCTCGGTGGCCGGCCGCAAGCAGGACATGACGCGATGCATATTAAGACTTGCATTATTTTACTCGTGGAGATTAATGTCCCGACGCGCCGTCGGCTCGTTCTCACGCCGTCGTCGGCTTCGGGGAGAAAAAAGAGAGGGGCGCGCCGGGCGGGCTGCGCAGGCCGGACCGCGCGCGTAGCGGATTTACTTTTCCGAATTATTTTTATGCCGGTTCGCGTTTCACTTTGGCCCCGTGTGCGTACGTTTGCTCAGGCCATGAACTTCAAGCTGTGATTTTTCTTTCAAGTGTGTATAAAATCAGTTACGATTCCGACGCGATGTTTCATCTCTGTAAAGGAGAGTCTGACTGTGAAGAAGTGCTTCTGCTTGGCGGCATTCCGCGCTGCGAGAATTGAAATATATCGAGAGAACGGTTGAAATTTGTTTGGAAAGGTGGACTGGACTGCACAATGCGTATACTGCATCGGCTGCAGGACAAAGGGCCGCCCCCCTTTTTCCAGTGCGGTGGGCGGTCTTTTCTCTGACACGGTTTCGCGCGCTCCGCCGGCGTCCCGCCGGGCTGGTCAGCGGGGCGCCCGACGCCCCCTCTGCGGCCGCACTCCGGACAGGGGCCCCATATGCAGATGCTCCCGCAGTGTCCTTTGAGCGCGTCGCGTGATTGGTGGCTGCGAATGAAAGTGGCTGACCTTTAACCCTGCGCACTGGTAGGAACGTCTTGTCGAGTGGAGTGGTGTCGCTCTTGATTCGCCCCGGCCGAACAAACTGCACGCGGCGTCTCGCCATCCGAGTGGACTCGTGTCTCTGGATTGAGCCATTTCGTGTTGTAAATGATACTCGCTGGCGACGCCTTTCCCCGTCTCTCTCTCTCTCTCTCTCTCTCTCTCTCTCTCTCTCTCTCTCTCTCTCTCTCTCTCTCTCTCTCTCTCTCTCTCTCTCTCTCTCGATCCCGTCCGTTCCCGTCTTTTTTCCTGCACTCCTTCGGCCTGCATCGGGCAAAGACGCACACGCGAAACGGAGAATGAGTCGTTGGGAACTTGTTTCATCGATTTCGGCTCACCGCGTTGAGTTGGGTCTGTTGGTGCAACAAGGCCGGCGCTGTTTGCGGAGACGTGTCGACATGAATGATGGCCCGCTCTTGTCGGGTCGTGCTTTAGATTTTCCTTGAAAACGCACGCTGCCTAGCCGTTGACGCAACGCAACGCTCCAACGACGCCGCGACCGCGGCAGAGGAGCCAGCCAGCGGACTCACGACGCGTTCGCCCTCCTCCGCCCGTGGGCCTCTCCTGATCATCACCATTTTTGGGACGATGCCTAGCGTGATCGCGAATGCATCGTGTGTGTGTGTGTGTGTGTGTGTGTGTGTGTGTGTGTGTGTGTGTGTATGTGTGTGTGTGTATCGATTCGCACTGACCCTAATGCGCGAGTAACGCTCCAACCAGGCCGTGGCCAAGTCGGAGAGAGAGAGAGAGAGAGAGAGAGAGAGAGAGAGAGAGAGAGAGAGAGAGAGAGAGAGAGAGAGAGAGAGAGGCGGATCGTATTCCGCTCGGGCGATGCACCATTTTGAGGCGGCTCCGTGGGACGGCGCTATGGCTTAAGTTCCGGCCCTTTTCCCTCCCCCATTTTGTGTCGCTGCGGGTGACACACGTCGCTGATGACGCGTCAGTGACGCGTGGAGTGACAGGCGCGCTTTCTCGCCTCCCGCATATACGACGAAATGTGGACGATTTTTGTTTTTTCTTTATTTTCCACGCCGGTCATGAAATAAAAGGAGGAAGAGCGACGGCGACGCGTCGGCGGCGTGTGGATTAGGTGTGCGTGCGTGCGTGCGTGCGTGCGTGCGTGCGTGCGTGTGTGTGTGTGTGTGTGTGTGTGTGTGTGTGACTGCGTATGAAAAACGCGGCGATTGTGTGTGATTCTGAATGGGAACCGGTTTTGGTGGTGCAGCGACGAAATGACATTTTGGCGTGCGAAGACATCAATTGCAGATAATCCCCTTCATTCGGACTGTGTGTAATGCGTCCTCCCACCTGCTCAGGACGTCCCCGAGTGCGTGGTGTCTGGCAGCAAGACTGCCGCCTCGTGGGCCTTGTCTCTGCAACGAGGCGCCGTTGCTAATCGTGGGTGGCATAGCGGCCTACTCCTTATTCAAGTGCGGTCAAGGAAAAAGAAGACAAACTTGCAACTTTACTTTGAAAATCAGAGACACTGTGAGGCGACTTATGGAAGAGATTGTCGGAAAGATTACTTATGATAGGTCACTACGAAACCAGCTGCTGGTGAAAGAGTGTACCAGAGCATTGCTTGACTTTAATTGACCGCGTCCGCGTTGCGTCATGCTGTTTTTCTCTATTATTGCACTCGTCCCTTACGTAAGGGCGCCGTGCCCTTCTTCGGGTGGCGCAGCCGCGCATTTTTGGACAAGGCGGCAGTGTCTCGTTGGTCATGCATGATTTATGAGAATTAAGGCTCAGCGACGGACTATCCGCGGACGCTATTGGTGGCGCACAGTGGGCCAGAAGACCGAGCATCATATGGAGGCGGTCAAAATCCCGGACGAGATTTGAGCTCCAGAGTCGCTACATGGGACTCGAACCGAACGTGTGACCCCACCAATGGCTTGCTCTCCGAACGAGGAATCCATTGGTGGGGTCACACGCTCGATTCGAGTGCCATTTAGCGACTCTGGAGCTCAAAACTTGTCCGGGATTTTGACCGCCTCAACGTTCTTCTGGCCCACTGTGTGGCGGCGGGAAATCCGTCCCGACTGGCGGCGGGGTGCTCATTGTGCAAGCGGCGCAGCACTAAGTCGCCTGAGTGTCCCGCGCCTTATAAGGCCGGCGTTGACAGTGCCGACCCGACCCTATCCTCGACCCGCGGCAACAACAACAACACCAGTAGCGACCGGGATTGAAAAACAAAAACTAAAATAAAAAAAAAACCAACGAGACAGCGCCAGTTGGCACAGCTTTTAATAAGCGACCCTTTCCCCGCCGCGGGCCGAGGATCCCCGAGGATGCGTCGAGTGGGAATCCAATCTAATTCGGCCCGCAGGGTGGAGCACACACTTTCGCCCAATTTCCAACTAGCCACGGCCCGGGCGTTGAAATTGAAAGTGACAGAAGGCGCGGCTGGAAGAGGCCGCCAGGTGGGTAAAGGTGAATAACAAGGCGGTGAAGATTCGGGCAGCGAATGCGTAAAAGGCGAGACAGTGGTGAAGAAGTGGACACGGTCAGTCACATGTGGAATTTTGAAGGTGAAGGTGCGGTAAAAGAGGATAGATCAGATAGGCGAGAAGAATACTGCGTCGTGGCGGCGTCAGCCATGACCCGGTCGGCCGCACGGCCGGGCAGCGCATGCATCACGCAGCGGCGCCATCCCTCATAGTCAGTGCTGCGTGTGCAACACTGCAACGCTGCAGGGCGCCACACAGTGGGCCAGATGACCGGCGGACGCGTTTTGAGCTCCAGAGTCGTTAAATGGGACTCGAATCGAACGTGTGACCCCACCAATGGATTGCTCGTATGGAGAGCAATCCATTGGTGAGGTCACACCGAACGTGTGGCCCACTGCGGCCCACATCTGGCCCACTGTGCGCCATGGCCCATCAAGGGCCGTGTAAGGGCGCCGCGTAAGGGCGCTAAAGGGACCCGAAGGGCCCTGCAGGGCCGTAATGACCCGCAATGCGGCGGTGAGATAACCTCCGAAAGTGAAACGGCCTTGGCGGAGTGGCGGGGGAATTGGTCGGAAAGAGTCGTGTTAGTTTATCTCTAGGCCCAGGTAATATATGAAAAGGCGGGTGGCCCGTGCTGGCCGTGTGAAGGGACGTCCCATGGATGCTGCTCTGTGATTGGTCGAGGGCGCTGACTGCTCTGCCACCGCAACCTCTGCAGCTGGAATGCGAAAAACGACCGAAATTGGATTGACGCTGATCCGGGTCGGTGGTGAAAGTTCGCCTTATTCAAATTTTCGGTGCGACAGCTGATTTTTGGGACGCGTTCCGTGGCCCTCGGCCGGCGTAACGAGATTCAAGGCAAGCGCGCGGCATGCAAGCCGGGCAGCAAGCGCACAGTGGGACAGACGACCGGTGGAGGCGTCCGGGTTCTGACCCACTGCGAAGCTCACTCTCCGACGGACAGCCAAAGCCACTGTCACTCGAAGCCGACGGCCGACGAACCCGCGGGGACTTGGACGCACGGTGGCATCGGAGTCCGACGGCTGCTGAGCCGATTTGTGGGCTGGAGACGGTGCTATATTTTTGTGCAATCGGCCGGGTTCATCGCGACATGATTGCGCAAGGGCGCCAAGTGAAGCGTTGCAGCCCGACTTGCTGAGCACGCCGAGCAACTAAGCGGATTAAAGCGCGCCGCTTTGCTGCACGATCGTGCATCCCGAAGGACCGAAGGACTCGATGCCGAATGCAGCGGCACGAGATCGGACGAGTCAGTCGGTCGAAGCGGACGACCGCGCAGGCCTTGGAGCTGCTGCAGGCGTATTTAGGCCCTGATTAGAAATTAATTCGTCGGAGGCGCCGCGGGTGCAGCAGCCCGGGCGCAACTACTGCACCGGGCAAGGGCGAGCCCTTCCTTAATCACCTTGTGGAGTCGTTACGAAACGGTGCATCGGCGTTGCTTTGCTTCGTTCCTGGATCAGTTGTATCACCCAGCAACTTTTAGCAACCACCACAAATAAAAAAAAAAAAAAATAAAAAAAAAAAATGACATTGAAAAACAATTAAAGCATGACAAACTTGTCTCTATATAAGACCGTTGTCTGTGATCGCTACTTTCATGTCTTGATCCCTTGCCAGGCGGTGAAATCCAGCGGTGGCCGAGTGGCAACCGAAGCCACAATAACTTAGGCGGTAATTGCTCCGATTCGCCCGTGGGGTCGAGGGCATGCCGCGCACTTCCCTATGCGACCAGTCCTTGCATCGGGGCCAATTATAATGCGCGTTGACACGGGATAGAGTTATGCCGGCGATGTGGGAAAGATAGCGGACGGGCGGGGCTTTTAGTGTGCGGCCAGGGAATGTTGAGCAGGAAGGCACCCGCAGGCTGCTGCGCACAGTGGGCCAGAGGACCGGCGCAGGGGGCCAAAACTCTTACACGCGTTTTGAGCACCAGAGTCGCTAAAATAGACTCGAACCGAACGTTTAACCCCACCAATGGATTCCTCGTTTCGAGAGCAATCCATTGGTAGGGTCACACGTTCGGTTCGAGTCCGACCAAGCGACTCGGGAGCTCAAAACCCGTCCGGGATTTTCACCGCCTCCACCGGTCATCTGGCCCATTGTGCGGCCGCAGGCTGGGGGCAGGGTTGTAAAACGCGCCACTGCTGCAGTCGACAGGGGATTTCATTCACGACTTTGGCCGAAGGGCGGCCGACACGGCGCCTCTGGACCGCCGTCAAGAAAGGTGTGGTCCGGCTGCGCCGGTGCCGAATTGTTTTCACGACTCTGTTAAAAAGACGCCGGTCGATGCAGTCTCTGGTTTTAGGTTAGAGGGCCATCTATTCAATTGGGTCATGGAACAAGTGTGTTACTTACAGCGCGTTGCAACCAGCAGCTCCGTCGCTCGCACTCGCTTCCTAAACGGAAGCCTTTTCATTTGAACAGAGCTGCGTGATGTTTGAGCTGCACTCATTACGAGAGGATCCCGTTGTTGTGACGCAATTTCGAGGCTGCGTGGGCGCTGCACTGTAGGTCAGAAGACCGTAGTTTTTAGCTCCAGAGTCGCTAAATCGCACGTGTGACCCCACCAATGGATTCCTCGGTTCGACAGCTAGCCATTGGTGGGGTCACACGTTCGATTCGAGTCCCATTTAGCGACTCTGGAGCTCAAAGTGCGTCTTGAATTTTGGCCGCCTTAACGGTCTTCTGGCCCACTGTGCACTGGACCGAGGCGGCGCAAGTTGCGCAAAATTCCCCTCACCGCCCTTTCCTGCCTCTGCGGCCCTGATGTGTGCCCGCCGCGTGATAAAAGTCGCTTTCTCCAGAAAAGGGCGCATTCAAAAGTAATATCGTGAGAGGATACGGCTGTCCGGTCGGAAAACGAGCGGAAAGCGACCACCGTGGTGGCGTGGGCGGTGGTCA
Organism: Stenchaetothrips biformis; assembly: GCA_030522485.1. Lineage (NCBI taxonomy): Eukaryota > Metazoa > Arthropoda > Insecta > Thysanoptera > Thripidae > Stenchaetothrips > Stenchaetothrips biformis. The sequence continues at coordinate 13,030,884 of CM060097.1, forward strand.
CAGGGAGCCCGCACAGGCCGCAAAAAAAAGTTAAATGGTTTTTGTTTCGGTTCTCATGAAAGGTCTTTGAAGAAGCTTCCTAAATACTGCGTGAATCGAGCGAGATCTATTCTCAGATTATTTTTTGTGTTGCGGTGGTCACCAAGCGTGGCCGCTCCCCGTCTCTGTGGCCATGCCGCGCACACCTGCCGTTAATGACATTGCGCGCCAAACGACAAACATGCGAGGTCGATTTTGGGCGCCGCCGCTCTGCTGTTGGCACTCCTGCGAGTGGGAAGTCCTGGGATGAGAAGATGAAAGATGGCGTCTTTCGTTCGGAACGATACGCGCTCGCCCACCTGCGTGTGACTGGTCGTGTTCTCACCGCGGTGTAATCCCCTGTCATATGTACCACTCCCGTTGTGTCACTCTTTCGCGTGGGATCTGCTGGCGACGCACAGTGGGCCAGAAGACGGGTTTTGAGCTCCAGAGTCGCTAAATGGGACTCGAACCGAGCGTGTGACCCCACCAATAGATTGCTCTCCGAACGAGGAATCCATTGGTGGGGTCACACGTTCGGTTCGAGTTCTGTTTAACGACTGTGGAGTTGAAAAGCGCGTCTGGAGTTGTGGCCCACTGTGCGACGGTGTGGGTCGTCCCCTCCCACAGGGTCTTGTTCCCCTATCCCGACGGGCATCGTGCGAGCCGATTGGCCGCGGCTGTGACCCCCCGTCCCGCAGGGTGCGTAAACCCAGCGAGCAATGCCGGCTCGCGGGAAAGTGGTTAAAATTCAATTCAACTCGCGAGATCTCTGTCAGTCAGGTGCAGTCCGGGTGCGCGGCGGCCGCGGCACTGACACGAACACTTTCGCTTTGCGGGCCGTTTGCTACTGCGCCCCGCGTGGCGTTAGTTTGACGGGCGCTTTATATTTCGCAACGCACTTTGACGGCGGTCCGAGCCTCGATAGCATCACGAAGAAGAAGAAGAGTGACTCCCTCCCGCACTGAGTGGGCGCGCAGGGACGGCTTCGCACGGTGGGTATGGATACGCCGATTGCACCGAGATAACCCGGCAGTAACGCGCTTACGAGTCCTTGCAATTCGAGCTAGGTCGACTTTTACTCGGTAGCCGGTCGCCGAGCAGAAGGCGCGCACAGTGGGCCGGAAGACCGGCGGCGCAGGTGGCCGCGTTTTGAGCTCCAGAGTCGCTTAATAGGACTCAAACCGAACCTGTGACCCCACTTATGGTATTCCTGGTTCGGAGAGCAATCCATTGCTGGTGTCACACGTTCGGTTCGAGTCCCATCTAGCTACTCTGGAGCTCAATACGCGTCTAGAATTTTCGCCACCCGTGTTGGTCTTCTGGCCCACTGGGCGCGATGTACACGACACTCATCCTATTTAGTGCTTGTCATTTCAAGCTGCACTCTTGTACGACAGCGTTTATAGGGGAGTGCTAAAAAGTAGAGGAAAACGTTCAGTTTGCAGTGCAGACACTTCCCCCGCTTGGATTGCCCTCGCGTCCGTCCCGCCGACACCTGCACTCGTGTCAATGACTCCGGTAGCGCAGTGTCCGGCAGACAAATAATGTAACGAGTAGCGTACCGTTACCGCAGCCGGCGCATCGCGGCCGAGCGCTGCCGAGCGCGGCGCCCGGAGGTGAGGAACTGCAATAGGATGTCGTAACTCTGACGAGGCGCGGCGGCGCGGATTCACGTTCACGTTCGGTACTGACGCACGCTGCAGTCGGCGCCGGTATTTTGCTGCAGCTGTCACTCCTATGTCTGTGTGTCGCGCATCCCGGCGGCTCTCATGAGAAATTCAGCCGCGTAGGGGCCAGGCCGCGCCCGGGATTGCAGTTGGAACTCCGTGAGATTCATAAATTTTTACAACCTCGGCCTCGCCTGGCGTGTGTATGGGCCGCAATGCCGCATCATTCATATTCACCGCCAGAAGAAATACCCATGGGACCCTTCTTAAACACTTACACGCCGACCTCCGCAGAGTGGGTCACGTGACCGTTGAGGCGGTCAAAATTCTAGACGCGTTTTAAGCTGTAGCGTCGCTTAGTGGGACTCGAACTGATCGTGTGACCCCACCAATGGATTGTTCTCCGAACGAGGAATCCATTGGTGGGGTCACACGGTCTTCTGGCCCACTGCGCGACGCCGCTAACGCCACCTTTAATTCACATCTGCCATCTTTAGCAGCGGCTCGATTTAGGCCCAGCAAGCCGCAGCGCGGAATCCGACACGCCATCAGTCCGTCACCAATGCACGGCTATCTCGGGACCGAATCAATTTCAGCAGATGACAGATGGGCGCCCCTGGAGGAGCCCCCTCCCCCTCCCCCTTTTTTCTGCCTCACCACATCATCTCCCCCTCCCCTCTTGGCCGCAGGCCAGGAGCCTTCCCATATTACACGTCGGTATTTTGCTGTGCTGTTGCGTTCATTTCGTTTATTCCTTGTTCTCCACGCGCATAGAGCCCCTGGCCGCTGGCGGGATAGGCAAAAGGACACGTGGGTGCACGCGTGTTGCCTACCCTAGCTTTGTCAGGCGCTCCGAGTCGCGGAAGCGAGTTGCTTCGACGACTATTTCCGCGTCCTTCCTCCTCCTCCTCCAAGTTGTACATTAGTTTCTTTCGACGTGTTGTTCAAGTACGTGAGCCCATACCGCGTCGAAGTACTCGGCTTCGCGTAAGGAACGACGCCTGATGACCGGCACTTCGTTTCGTGCCTTCGGTTTGTGTCGGCCCGGCCGCGTGGAGGGCGCCACCGTCGCGCAATTAGTCGAGAGAGAGAGAGAGAGAGAGAGAGAGAGAGAGAGAGAGAGAGAGAGACAGACAGACAGACAGACAGACAGACAGACACACACACACACACACACACACATAGGCAGAGAGGTCGCCCAGATCACGACACGGTCCTAGCGCAGCGCCCGCCGGCCATTCAGGTGGGTGCGGTCCTTTTGGGAGAAATGAAATGTCAGCGGCCACCACCACGCAAGTCACGTGACTGGCCGGATTCCGGGCGGCGCGCGCGGAAGTTGGCGCCCGACGACGCCCGGAGGCGGCGGGCGGGCACCCAGTCCGGCACCCACCGCGGCAAGGTCACCAACCGCGCGGCATCCCTGCGAGTCCGGCAGTCAGTCCGGCGCGCTGAATTAGCACTCCGACAGCAGCTGAGGTAGCAATAGGAGTTACACGCGACCACCGAGGGAATTCTTTCTCGTCCGTCTTGTCATTCCAGTCTGGTTTTCTCATGGCGCACGGCAGCAGCGTCACCCCTGAGCCTTGTTGCCATGTTTGTACCAGCCGCGCAGCTTGGCACCGATACTCCTTGAGCCTGTCCGCTTCGGAGGGGATAAAAAAGGAAAAAAAAATCAGTCTGTCATTTTTTTGCTGCTTCCCTAGAAGCAAAGCGCACGGCGAAAGTTGACGTTTTTGCATTGGTTTGACAAATGTTGATCGTATCTCGGGACACTACTGCTTGTTCGATCTGAAAGGAGGCGGAGCCTCGGCCAATCCTTCAAGTGCGCGGCTCACTGACAAGCCTGCTAGTGAACCTGGTCAAGTGAGCAAGTCAAGTGAACCTAGTCAAGTGAATCTAGTGAGGTGCACCCGCGGGCTCGGCCTCGCGGTCCACCGTGATGAGCAGCCCGGTCACGATCCAAGGCCCGGCCGCTGCAGGGACATAGCTCACGTTGCCCACACGCCAGGTGGCGGCCGCCACAAAAGGCGCCCTGCCCTATTTAGCCGGGCGCGCGTTTAAACAGGCCCTGCAGTGCAAATGATCGATGGAAATGATTCCTGCCCCGAGCGAGCGGCCGTCGCTGAGTGAGTCGCCGGGCGCGTTAGCGTGTCGCATATGTCAGAGCGTCCCACGCCCTTGCAGGGATGGATTGGAGCACGTGGCGCCGCGCGCTAAGTACTTGGCGGTCACACTCGGCTTGATTGAGGCGTGGAGCACGCCGCATGGTGAGCAGCTTACAGAGTAGTGCACCGCAAAAAAAAAAAATATATTATAAAAATAATCAGCGATTGCTACATTGTTTCTACCCTGTTGTGAGCTGTCGCTGAACCTTTCCTCGTTATTGTTTGCTGGAAAAATTTACTCTGGACGACTGTTTGCAGAGTCGCTGAATGTGACGCCACTCGGGTGCCAAGTCCACGACCGTCTTGACGGAGGGACGCCCTCCAAGTTGACGCCGCAGTCACTTGTTGTTCTTTTCTTTCTTGGAATTGTTCGCTACGGCATTGTATGCGCAATTGTGTCTCGAGGCAAATTTTCGTTTTCAAAAAACACAGTGGGGCTGCTCTCATCCGGTTGTGTGAATCTCGTCACTGCACTGCGCGCCAAGGTGCTGTCGCGAAGCGCGGCAAGACGTTGGTATTCGCTGCATTGCGTGTTCCAAGGGTCGTTCACAGTTGAAGGCCGGGCTGGGCTTGCGGGCGAGGAGGATGCTCGACTGGCTAAAAATGCTAATACGTCGCGTGGAAGCGGTTGCGGGAGGCGGGGCGGGGCGGGGCCCCCGCGCGGCGCGTCGGGCTGCCGCCTGACTCACAACATCAGTTCCCGGCCGGCCCCACCCGGCGCGGCAGCCTGCGGCCCGCGGTCGTGTGTCCTGTTCCTAACCTAGCCGGCCCACGTGGCTGCCCAGCCTTGGCTCGCGTTCCTTCCACCGGGCGGACAAAAAGTGAGGTTAGCTTCTTGTGCGTGACGCCTTGAAGGGCGGTGCGTATCCCTGCCCGAAGAGAGGTTAGGTGGCCGCTGCACGGGAATACAAAGGAGGTTAGTCGGCCTTGGATGCAGCAGTGTGCGTGCGCGTGCATGCGTGGGGCCCTGCCGGCCCTGCCAGCCCTGCCAGGGTCGTCGTCGCGTCCGCGGTAGCCGGTCGGAATGTGTCACTCGCAGGGCGGGGCGAGGAACGGCGGCGTCAAAGGGAGCCGTGACCATTAGCATGTGAACGAGCTTCTACCGGAAAAAGGGCCCTGTCGGTGAAAGGCTTGGATTTGACGTACCGCTAACGAATCGCTGAGCAGAGGGCTCGGCCGGCATACAAATAGCGTCACTCCCTGCGCCCTTTGAGCCCCGTCCCATCGTAAATACTACACGGCCGGCCGGGGCCCCGTCGAACAATGGCGGAACCGGTTCACGGCCAGTTTCAATTTGCCTGGCCTTCGTCCTAGGCTCTGCCAATAACGCCGGAAATGGACTCTCGATGAGTGTGTCGTCGGCTCGTCCACACACACACACACACACACACACACACACACACACACACACACACACACACACACACACACACACACATACACACACACACAAACACACATATGCAGGCACACACATTTTCGAGTGATGCGTCGCGACGCTGGCCGTGACGAAGCTGGCATCAACTTGACTGCGACCACGTCGAGGGAATTCCAAACACGGGGGCCGGCTTTAGTGCTTGGAAAAGACTTCCGAGGGCGCGCTTGCCAGCGTCGTCACAAGCCACACACACACACACACACACCCACAGACGCGGCGGGTGCAGGACCTCCTCGTCCTGGGCGCCGCGCGACTTCGTGTGAGGTTCGATGCGGACCATGAATGGACGGATGGCACGAACGCTTTCTCCGCCACGATAGTGACATTCTCGGAGGGGACGCGAGCCGATTGGGCGCGCGACCCACGAATTACCTCCTGAAATGGAAGTTTGCCCGCGCTGCGCCGCAGAGCACAGTGGGCCACGCGGACAAAACTTTAGACGCGTTTGGAGCTCCAGAGTCGCTCAATGGGGCTCGAACCGAACTCGTACGACACGATGTTCCCGTCTCCGTCGCTCTCGCACGCAGCGCAGTGCCGCATCATGCGTACCGCCGACGCACGGTCATTTCATAACGCGTGTTGCAAAACACGAAATAAGTAAACTTTTTGGCGCGAACCGTCGAGCCGCCATTTCCCCTTTCACCCGGCGGGGCGCAGCAACAGTAGCGCCGGCGCTTGGTGCAGTCGGAAGGACCTACCGCGCGGCGCGTTGACCTGCACGGAAGGAACGCCGCGCGAAAAGTTGGCAACGAGACTTTCTCTAATTGCAGTCAGTCAGGCCAGGCCGCTGCCGCTGCCAATGCACCGAACTGCAGCTTATCCAACGGGAAAGGGTTTTGTGTCCGGGGTGCCGGGGCAGACGGATGGACGGCACACGGTGGGTCTGAAGTCGCTGAATGGGACTCGAACCGAACGTGTGGCCCCACCAATGGAGTCTTCGTTCGGAGAGCAATTCATTGGTAGGGTAACACGTTCGGTTCGAGTCCCATTTAGCGACTCTGGAGCTGCAAACGCGTCATCCGGGATTTCGACCGCCTCCGCCGCCGGTCCTCTGGCCCACTGTGCTGCCTGCAGACGGGCCGACCGTGAGACGCTCGCCTAGGCGGGCGGATTCTTGACGCGCGCCCCATGTGCGTCGTCTGGCTGACTGGCTCTGCTCCGCTCTGCCCCGCCACGCCTCGGCGAGCCCGCGGCCCTCGCGGCGCGTACACGGAGGGCTGAATCGCGCCGTGGGAGCCGCGCCAGCCTGCGCCGGGAGACACACTCTCTCTCTCTCTGTCGCTCCCACTAGGCACCCTCCATGAGTGTGAGAGAGACAGAACTCGTAGACTAATGGCGACGCGCGTCATGTGAAACTGATCGGCACTAACAAGAGACCGTGCGTACAGGACCAGTCTCTTGCCAGGTCGCATTCTGCGGAGAGAGAGAGAGAGAGAGAGAGAGAGAGAGAGAGAGAGAGAGAGAGAGGGAGGGAGGGAGGGAGGGAGTCTGCTTGTTGACCTCTCGGCCGTTGGTCCGCGCCCGATGCGTTTCATTCGGCGTTCTGGCCCATTGTCCGCGCGGCTGGCTCCACGATGAAAGCGATTGGCCGCCCTTTATTTAGATGACGTCCGTTTGGTTCCGCGGCCGACCGACTCATTTCCCGCCATCGCCGCCGGAAGGGGAATTTGACGCGGCTAACGGCGCGTGTGTTACTTAGTGGTCGCACAGAGGGCCAGAGGACCGGCTGAAACTCTAGCTGGACGCGTTTTGAGCTCCCGAGTCGCTAAACAGGACTCGAACCGACAGAGTGACCCCATCAACGGATTCCTCGTTCGGAGAGCAATCCATTGGTGAAATCACGCGTTCGGCTCGAGTCTCTCTGGAGCTCAAAACCCGTCTGGGATTTCGACCGCCTCCACCCGTCGTCTGGCCCACTGTGCGAACGAGCAAAGCCAGCCGAACGAGCAATCTCTCATCCGCGCGGTGCACGGCGAGGTGCATGCGGGCCTGGAGGGGGCAGCGCCAGATGAGATGGCCGGCCAGTCGGTTCCGCCCACGGTCCACAATCTCAGGCACATTCATCGCGCTGACGGCCAAAGTGTGGGGGTCCGGTCGACTGTGCCGCGCCGCTGCATCGCCACCAGCGAAACCGATCGAGTATTCGAGTGTGGGCTCCCCGACACGCGAAACGTTTTTTCGGGAAAGCCCTGCCGCCAGCCGATGCACAGTGGGCCAGAAGACCGCTGAGGCGGCCGAAATTCTAGACTCAGTTTGGGCTCCAGAGTCGCTAAATGGGACTCGAATCGAACGTGTGACCGCACCAATGGATTCCTCGTTTGGAGAGCATTCCATTGGCGGCGTTACACGTTCAATTTGAGTCTCATTTGACGATTCTAGAGCGCAAAACGCGTCTAGAAATTTGGCCGCCTCAACGGTCTTTTGGCCCACTGTGCGACGCCCTGTCGGCCGCCATCAGGACCGCCAACAGCCGTTTGTTTTGGGGCCCGAAAATCGAAGTGGAAGTCGTTTGTCTTATCGTGCCGCCGAGGTGGCCGCCCTGCTAGAGCGAGGCGCCGCCCCGACGGCTTACCTAACGGCGCTGTTGCAAGCGCCTTGAACCAATATCTGCCGGATTTCGACTATCCGACGATGGACGTGAAGACGCTTTTAAGTGGACGTTGATCATGTTTCTGCATTATGGATCCACCCAAGAGAATGAGCGGAATGCTTGCAAGTTATGCGCGTAAACTTGTACAAAGTCCTGGAATATTACAAGCGAGGCTTCCTTTCACCTCTTCCAGTGAGATTGTCCATAAAATGCGGGACGTAAATTTGCAGGCGAATAGCCAACCCCCCCCCGTCTGAACCCAACTGGGTGCGTGTAGTCCTTCCAGACCCTGGTCACAGCCTAACGAAGACTCAGTCCCGTATTTTTGACACGCACGGCATTATTTTCCGACGGGCCTTTCGTAAATTGCCGGCGTCCGTCGTAATCTCATAAAGAAGGCTGGTCAGGGTTGCATGACCTGCAGCCCTTCGCCAAATAAAATGCAATCCGGGACGCCCGAAACGCGACACCCGGACGGACCGGCAATAACCCTCTACCTTTCTGGGTCTTGAACTCCGCCCGCCCTCGGTGCAGCCAGGAGTTGCGCTGGCGGGCCGCGGTGTTGATGCAGCCACAAGCCCCCGCGGCCTCGATCACCAACTCGATCACCAATTTGTCGCGTATCTGTGATCCCGATCACTGCCGCCGACGCGTGCCGCCTGGACCGTCCGTCCTCTTTGAATAAACAGCCGCGGTCCGGTCTCGTTGAGCACGGGGCTGCAGCTTGTTGTTCCTGAGGAAGCTGGGATGACGACGGCTTTAACGGTGCGGGCCTTTTTATGCCCCTAACATAAATATGGCGGCTTTACCGAGTGTACGAACAAACGGATATCAAGCGATGCGGCCGGCCGCGTGTTTGGACTGCCAGTCACAGCAGCTGCAGCCACTGCAGCCTCGGACGCCTTCGGCGGGGCTGCTAAATATAGGAACGACAGACCGACGCCCTCCACGCCCCGTCCTTCCGGCCTCTGTGTGTGTGTGTGTGTGTGTGTGTGTGTGTGTGTGTGTGTGTGTGTGTGTGTGTGTGTGTGCCCAATGCCCTTTGTTGTCCGTTCTCATTTTCGTGTTTTGCCCCAGTCCCTTCTCCTGCTTGTTAACCTCAAGCAGCCCCTCTCGTTCGACTTTTGACGCGACGAAGAGGGCACGGTGTAAGGTGCATACCTTACAGTGTCAGAAAAACAAAGGTGACAAAATTTCAAAAAAAAAAAAATAAAAACTTTTTTTTTTCAAAGTTGTATTTTGTTTTGGATTTACTAGAGAGACCCTTTGGACTGCCCCGCGAGCCCCTTCCCTTCCAACGGGCATGCCACACTCTCTGGGCCCGTTGGGTGGCCCCGTGATCCGGTAGCGGGGCCGTTCGTCATCCGACGGGCCCACCCACCACTCGTCCTGCGCGTTTGATCTCGTGATCTCGGGATCGACCAGTGCAGCTGGTGCAGCTGGCTGGCCCACTGTGGGGTTCTTGTGTTCACACCCCACCGTGGCCCATCCCGTGGCCCACCCAGCCGCCCGCCTTGGCGCCCCGCCCCGCCCCGCCGCGCGTGTGTTTGTGTTGGCCAGCCTGCCTACAGTCGGCAGACCCGCTAATTAACTAACCGGTTGCAAAGCGACCGGGTTCGCATAGCAGTTGTGCTGTGTTGACCCGTGTTATCCTATACTGTATTTACTGACGAGCACTGTTGTTTTTCGACCAGCTCAAATAGGTATGACCTAAATTCTTTTCTCTCCTAAATTCGGTCCCCGAAATCTTGCGTTCCGCCGACCCGGCTGTAGGCTTTGAGTGAAGGAACGTGAGAGAGAGAGAGAGAGAGAGAGAGAGAGAGAGAGAGAGAGAGAGAGAGAGAGAGAGAGAGAGAGAGAGAGAGAGAGAGAGAGAGAGAGTGTGTGTGTCTTGGTGACATCATACCAAAGAGAAGCTTCGCCGAGCCGTGTTGCTGTCATGGAGCGAGGGGGCTGCTGACGGGGGGCGTCGAAAAGGCGCGTCGCGGCGCGCGCCGTTCAAAAATAGATGCCTCTCTCTCTCGCTCGCTCGCACGGCGACGGAATGGCGAGGCCGGCGGCGGCAGCGAAGGCGGAGCAGAGCAAGTTGTAGAACCGCAGTCAAACAAAATTACGGCAGCCGTGTGAGTGCGCCGCGATGACTCACTCGACTCGCGTCCAGATGGCCGGCCGGCCGGATATAGAACTCTGGAAGGGAAGCGCTGCAGCCGACGGAATACTGCCGAAAAGTGCGTTCGTGGAGCGTGTCGTCTGCTTCGAGTTAATGCTGCGCCAGGAGTCCTCCGCTGCGCTTAAAAAACAATGTTTGTTGTCATGCCCTTCACCTTGGGAGCAATTAACCAAAATTCTTTTGGTTCTATTTCGGTTCTCGGGGTCGATGGCCTTCAAAGACGCACAGCTAGCAACTTGGGAAAGGGTGGGCAAATATATTGATTTTCTGTTTTTGTAACCGTGTCTATGCGGTGTGCGCGGCTCCAATGTTGCGCCGTTGACAGGCGATGCTCCTGGGGCGCCTCCCCACGTCAGGTCCGCGGAAAGGAAATGCCTCAGACGCCGTAAACGCGCGGCTCAAATTATGACGCCAGCCTCGCAAAAAAAAACGATCGCGGGAAATATATTTTGCCCGTGTCCCTTTTTTGCTTCTTTTTCTATGGAACGTCTCTGTTGGCGCTCGCTCGCCCGCTCGCACAAAAGCTGTTCCTGTTGCACTTTTGACGAGCCACACTGCGTAGGTTTACGGCGTGCGCGTTTGAAAGGTACAAAAAAATTTTGAACAGAAAAAGTAATAATCTATTTATGTTTGTTTTTGTATGCAGCGGCCAGGATTTTTGCTTTCACACCCTTTTGTCAATACTGTAGAATTCCATCTTAAGGGACGATTTTATTTTTGTTCTAAAATAAACGTTTGGCCTGTTGAGGGGCTTCTCGGCGCGTAAATGGCAGGCCGTTGAAGCGCGCTGCAGTCGCTTCATCTTGAGCTGCAAACATTAGCCCCGGGTGGACCGGCTATGCGACGCGCTTGGCTGCAGCCAGGCGTGCTTCTGGGAGGAGACGACGGCTAGGGGAGAGGGCAGGGGTTCACGGCGCCGGCAGACATTCGCTCCGTCTGCATAACGTGAGCTCAGCTGAGCGTCGCACAGTGGGCCAGAAGACCGGTGAAGGGGCGCGCAGTGCGTTTGGCGCGCCGATCGGACGGTTTGTTTACGCCCACCTTCTCTTCTTCTGGGAAATGGAAACGGAAAGGATTCGGGGAGGAGAACGCGGCCGGTATGGTGGCGCCGGATGTGCACCACAATCGAGCGGCGGCGTCCGCCGTTCTAGTTCATGTTTTTTTTTTTTTTTTTTTTTTTTTGCTTCGGCCTGCCTTTCCGTTTAGCTTTGCCCTCCCGCCTGGTGCACAGTGGGCCGGAAAAACCGGCGCAGGCGGCTAAAGCGATACTCCGGCGGCGGGAACGGAGAGCTGCAGTGCCATCGACGTCATTGTCGAATCGCAAAGGAAACAAAAGTGAAAAGCGTTTTCTCGGCGTCCATAATGAGACGCGTGCCTATCTGCAGTCATTTCGTTTTCATTTCGGCTTGATGGACAGCAGTGCAGGGCCGCACACGCCGCCTGCCGCCGCGGGGGGGGGGGGGGGGGGGGGGGGGCGGGACAGGCCGGGCCAGGCACAGGGCAGCGTGGTTCGGACCGCCACAGGGCGTGAGAGGCCGCTAAGGCGCCTGCAGGGACTGACTCCGAGAGTCGTTTTCCGTCGCTCTGTCTCTCTCGCTCCCTTACGGGCCGCGTATGAGTGCGAGAGAGACAGAGCGCCGAAAAAAAAAAACGACTCTCGCGGAATCAGTCCGCGCTGTGGCTGCAGTAATGGTGCAGCTCGCATTAGTCGCGAAGCTGTTTTATTACGGTGATGGCGTCTAACGCACAAAGACACACTCGGCGATTATGCGGCCACGTAATCATTCTTTCAGTGGCTGTATGATGTATGGACATATTATTTGGTAATTATAGTTCACCTGCCAGTCAGTAGTTTGTTTTTTCCCGTTTTTTTTACGGAAATCCTTGACGACGGAAGTAAGATATACGCGAGGAATGGATTAACCCATTAAAGTTCCGTCTCGGCTTTTGATTGCGAGGCGTGTAGTGTTAATGAGGCATCATCTAATCCGCCCTGTCCGCAGTGCGCTGCCCCGCCCCGCCCCGCCCCGCCCCCCTCGCCCCGCACCCACTCCCCGCGAAGCACTACAAGACTGGAGATGTCAGCGCTGGCCAGGCCGGCCGGCCGACTCCAGGGCGACTCTACGTGTACTTTCTCTGCCGCACTTCCTTGAACTGGCCCACTGTGCTGTGTCGCACTCGTTGGCGCGAAGATTCACTCCCCCGAGAGTGCAAGTGGAGTCTAATTAATTGTTTGCAAGTGGATGCCTTAATGAGGGGCTTGCGTCATGAGCGGTGCTTCACACGCCAGGCTGTCTTCTGGCCCACTGTGCCGGCCTGCACTCGCGCACTTGGCACTGGAGTGAAATGCCACTCGTCTTCTCGCGCTGAACGCACCCGTCGCACCACAGTCTCGATTTTAAGCCTCTGTTCCAGAATGTGATTTCTCAATTTTGTCACTCAGTTGCAATGATATTTTATGGACCCTTTCAAACCAATATCGTTGGCGACGTGCCACCAGTGGCCAGGTCTGGAAGGGTGTCGTGTTGTATGAGTTTCCCGCAAGTCCACCTTCCCATATGTGGTCCCACCCGTAACGCTGAGGCCTGGACATCGTCCCCATTTGGAAAGTTCTTCCACACCCTCCCCTTAACCCGAATGGCTTTCTTTTAATAACCGATGAATAGCCCACTTCTCCTTATTACCCTGTGTACGGTACCGGCGTCTGCAGTAGCGGCGCGTGATTCTCCCTGCCCCGTCTCGGCTCCGGCAGCTCCGGCCCGGGGCTCGGCTAGACTCCATCAGGCCTAGCGCGACCCGGCTCGGCTCGGCTCGGCCGCGGCCCGCGTGCTTCGGCTCGGCTCAAATGGACTCGACTCGTCACGTGGCGCCGGCTGTGGTGATGGCCACAAGTGCAGCGCAGAGGTGTGCTGCACAAGGAAGCGTCGTTTTTCCTGGGAGACGGCCGGACGGACAGACATTTACCCTCCGACAAAATGCACAAAGTCGCGTGTTTTGCAACGGAATGACGTCGTCTGTGGCTGGACGGGCATTTAGGGTGGAGCGAAAAGTGGTGTGAATCAGGAAAAACAAAATTTGGAATAAACCCGAATATACGGGTAAATTTACGGGTCCGTTTAACACAAGGACTGATTTGAAACCGCCGTCCTGATCGACACTGTTCATCTTGCTGTACTGGTGACTAACATTCTTTCCTGTCTATTTTTTGTTGACAGGTGAGCTGCCGCGCGGTATGGCTCTTCGCCGGTGCCAGGGATGTGCGTGGGGCGGCGTGGGGTATTTCTGTGAGTGTGCGTGCGTGTGTGTGTGTGTGTGTGTGTGTGTGTGTGTGTATGTATGTGTGTGGAAGGTAGTAAGGGACCGGTAGATAAAACGTCGTTTTGTTTTCAGAGACATATTCTACACTTTATCTAGCAGTGGAAACTAGGCCAGCTTCGACCTCGTGGCGCCGGTCTAGTTATCTAGTATAGTCTAGATACCGTAGTGCACCACCCCGGTGCTGCTCCCATCCTGTGTCCTGATTTATGCCCGATAGTAAAAGCTAAAAATAGCTTTTTTTTCGCGTGGCGAGAACGGGCCGGTTATTAAAGTCCGGAACGCGGTCGCGCCGCGATGAAACTTCAATCACGAGAGAGGTCCCCTCTGTGCGGCTGCGAAATTGGCCCGTCGCTACTCCGTCCGCGCCAGATAGACCGCGATGGCCAAACTCGCGCGTGGGGTATTGACAGGGTCATTTATCTTGCGACGTGTAGTATAGAACCGACCAGCCATGGCGTGCTGGTCAAAGCGCGGCTTTGGATCAGTTTCAGCGCATTATATTTTTTTTGTTCGCTGAACCTAACCCCACTTCGCCTCCGTTGGACCCACGCGGCGCCGCCCCGCCGCACAGTGGGCCAGAGGACCGGCGCAGGCGGCCGAAACTCTAGAAGCGCTTTAAGCTCCAGAGTCGCTGAACAGGACTCGAACCGAACGTGTGACCCCCCACCAATGGGTTCCTCGTTCGAAGATCAATCCATTGGCGGGGTCACTCGTTCGGTTCGAGTCCTATTTAGCGCCTCTGGAGCTGCAAACGCGTCTCGAATTCCGGCCTGCTGCCGGTCTTCTGGCCCACTGTGCGCCGAAGTGCAGCAGCGAGTCCCGTTCCCCCATATACTCCTCGCCCGATGCATCGGCCATCCGTTATACTGCCGGACGGCCGGCGGACGTCTGAGGGCGCCGCGCCACGTATTGTCCAAGTGGGCCAGCGGAATGACTACTGTCCTCGGAAAAAAAAATAAATTACGGCCCAAAAACAAAAGAAAAGCGTGGCGACGGGGCGCGCGTGGCCATCCCGGCGCACGCGTGCGTGCGATTCCCACCGCGTCCGTGCGTGCGCTTCTCATTCCGTGCGCGATGCCTGCTGCCTTTCGGGATTCCGTTAGGACCCTTGTGCTCTGTGAAACTTGTGAAAAAGGTACTGTCGTCAATATTTTTAAATTCACCCTTTATGAACAGTGCAATAAGGTCGTCGCATTTTTCTGTTATGTCCGACCTTGTGCCTCAAATTAGTACTTCAAAATTTTTTTTTCGTCGGAGGTTTGAACCTGTAACTTGTCTGCCTGGTGTTTGTTTGTTGCGGCTTCTCCCTGGCCGGACCATTGATTTGATTGGCGTGCGCTCGCACCGCACGGCCCACTGTGCGGCGCGCCACCCGCACGCGGCGCCACGCGGCGCCACGCGGCGCCACGCACACCTGCGCTGCCGTTCATTGCCGCAATTAGCCGTAAGCAAATGAAGCAATTACGCGGCGGCGCCTGTGAGGCTGCTGCTGCTGGCCAAAAGATGACGACGACGACGCTCTTCCCTCTGACGAGGAGCTCTTGCGAGCGGATGGTCCTGTCGGTAGAAAGGGTGAAGTTTGACCCCGGCGAAGAATGCGGGCTGCGGATGACTCGGCGGGACCGCGAGTTCAAGGAGGTGGTTTTGCGAGTGAAAGGACGCGCCACCCGTCGAAATGTCTTCCCCCTGGGGCTCCTCTTCTTCTTTGCCGTGCTTGTGACGGCGCGTCTCGCCGCCTTTGTTCGCGACGTCAACGCTGCTCCGGGCATGCACGCCGGACGTCTAGTAGGTGACGAAAGTCGCAATAGAAAACGTCGTGTTGCAAAAAAAAAAAAAAAAGGGGGGGGGGAGGCGCCGACGTGTTGCGTTGCCGGTCTTCTGGCCCACTGTGCGCCTCACCGCGCCAAGTGCACACGGCGATGCCCGGCGTGTACTCATTTGCGGCGTGACTGCCTGCAACCGGAGCCCCGCCGATGACGGCTGCCACGTCGGGCTGCGGTCCCGCAGATCCCTATCGACCAATCGCGACGCGCGTCTCGGGTGACACGCGGGTGGGACGCGCTGCGTGTTTACATCGGGAAGTGACTGCGGCGTGTCATCCTCTCAATTTGAAAGGCGCTGGCGAAGGCGAAGGCCGCGCGCACGTATGTATTTACGTAACGCGGTGACACCTCGGCTGCTGCTGCTGCTGGCTGGACTAACACTCGGGGGCTCTCACGGGTGTCTCCTACACGTTTGGCACTTTCACTTTTTGAAAATATTTATATTTTAGAACGACTTTATTGATTTGTAATTCGTGTTGATCGCGTTTTATTGGCTATCAGGACCGCAGGTTTGTCTACATGCCTGCGGCTTTGGACGTGCAAGCTCGCTGTTCGCACACTCACACGCTGGCACGGGGTCTGCACGGGGTGTTCGATCCCGTGAAATGGAGACGACGCTACGCATCGCTGCACTCTAGAGCCCCGGCCTAGCCTCGGCCTAGCCTCCCGGACTGCTCCTCTTGTTGTTGTTGTTGTTGTTGTTGTTGTTGTTGTTGTTGTTGTTGTTGATGTTGTTGCTGCCGATGCACCACCAGCTGCATTCCTGAAAATGTTTATTCGCGCACACGCGGCTTCCTTGGCTGCTGCGTCCGAAACGGACCGAAGACGGTCACGGGCCGCGACAAGGGGAACCTTTGTTTTCGGAGGCGGCCCTCTCCGGTCCCAGGATGCACAGAGGGCCAGAGGAGGCGATCAAAATCCCGGGCGCGTTTTGAGCTCCCGAGCCGCTGAATGAGACTCGAACCGTACGTGTGATCTCACCAATGGATTCCTCGTTTGGAGAGCAATCCATTGGTGGGGGTCACACGTTCGGTTCGAGTTCCATTTAGCGACTCAGGAGCTCAAAACGCGCCCGGGATTTCGATCGCCTCTGTGACCGGTCTTCTGGCCCTCTGTGGGATGGTACGGCATGTGGTGGCACCGCGCTTATGGCTCACTGGCGTGTGTGTATTTTCCAGTGTGTGAGAGAGCGGCTGGCCTGAGAAAACAGAGCAAGGCGTGAAGCGGAGATTTGCTGCCCCGGATGTGACCGTGGGTAGACTGATTCCACTTCCTGCACAATGTAAACGTGGAAATGGCCGTTTCACAAAGCGGCTGTGAATCTTTGCACACGCTAGGAAAAAAAAAATGCGTCGCATCGCAGGAATGATGTGGATAACTCGTAATCGGGACTCGGTTTTCTGGCCCGCTAAACACGTCCCGGATGGCGGTCGAATGTGAATGTGAACTCGAATGTGTGTGGCTGCCCAGTGGCTCAGTTGTGTGTGTTTTTTCCCCCTTCATTTATTAAATTACTGAGTAGCTTGTGAGCAGTTGGGGTTCACTGGTCTGTCTGCTTAACCGTCCCTTAGTATGCCAGAAACAGAAGTGCGCCGACCTTTCCCGCCCTCTTTCCTTAAGCCAGTGACTGACAGGGTAGGAAAATGTCTGCGCATTAATTAAAAACAATTCTGCAGCCTGCTGCTTCCTTAGAAAGGGGGAGGAGATGAAAAAGACTACGCCTCCGTTTCTTTTACTGCAAGCTTGCGTGCGAGGGGCTCGCAGCGTCAAACTAGGGCGTGATTTTGCGAATCATCGGATTCACACGGGCCGTTGGGAGGGGGTGGGGGGGAACTGAACCCGCCCCCTGCTCCTCTGTGAAAGTCCGAAGTAGGAACCGCAGTGGACTACGCAGGGGACCCACGAGCCAACTCGCATCCTTTATTACTTAATCCTTTAATTGCATTACTTTCATTCTTCTGCTGACATGATGTGCGACGCGCACTAATGAGTGCAGCAACCTGCAGCTGCTGCCTCGCAAAATGAAACTTTCTAGATAAACAACGGCCGTGCACAGTGGGCCAGAAGACCGACAAAGGCGGCGAAAATTATAGACGCGTTTTGAAGTCTAGAGTCGCTAAATGGAACTCGAATCGGAGGTGTGACCCCACCAATGGATTGCTCTGCGAACTAGGAATTTATCGGTGGAGTTACACGTTGGGTTCGAGTCCAATTCGGCGACTCTGGAGCTCAAAACCCATCACGAGTTTGGGCCGCCGGCGCCGGTCTTCTGGCCCACTGTGCGGCGCCGTGCCGCACTGCAGCGAGGGCGTGGAATCTAGGCAAAACGATGATTAGTCGGGGAGACAAGGAAGCCGCCGCTTCGACGCGGTGGGTCGGAGCTCGCCGCCGGAAGCCTTGTGTGAAAAATCCAGTAATGAGGTTCTGGCGGCGGGATTGTTCTCGGCTTGTTCGCTCTCGCCCCGCGGCGGGTGAGCCGTGTCAATGTTTGCTCCATCGGCCGCGGCACCTAGCTGGCTGGATGCCTTGCACTAATGCGGCTGGGAAAAGATGCAGATTTACTTTCCTGTGGACTTTTGGCGCGAAAACGCCGACCGTTTTACTTTGTTGGCGTACGCTTATTGGCAGGTCGGCCGGCCGTGTCGCTGACGACTCGTTCTGTCGATCACTTACGCGACGGACGCTAACGACGCCGTATCGGCGCCCCGATCGGTCTGTCTGCCTGTCGTCGGGATCGCGCGCCGTGGAGCAGGTCGGTCCGGCGCGGCACTGCCTCACACTGGGCCAGAAGCGCAGGCTGCCAAAACGCTGGACGCGTTTTGACCCCCACACTCGCCAAATGGGACTCGAACCGAACGTCTGACCCCACCAATGGATTGCTCTCCGAACGAGGAATCCATTGGTCGGGTCAAGCGTTCGGTTCGAGCCCCATTTGGCGACGCTAGAGCTGAAAACGCGTCTAGAATTTTGTCCGCCTGCACTGGTCTTCCGGCCCACTGTGTGCCTGCCTCCCAGGCGGCGAGACGTCATTGTCCGCCATTACGACGCCACCACGATGCATAGAGGTCCCGCCGAGGTCATGTTTGAGTGAAACCCAGCAGCTCGTTCGCCCCGCGCGCAATTCCAGCCGCGAGATCCCTTGAGGTAATGAAGGACCCCGTTGCGCTGCCCCGCCGGCCCCGCCGCCTCCCTGCAGTCCGCGCGGCTCGCGGAAGGCGGCGGTGAAGTGACCCTCGCCTTATGACACGCTAACACGGTGAAAGTGTCGACCAGTGCCACTATTGCGGTGCGGGGGCGGCCGGACCGTCACACTGTGCATCGTGAGGTGTCCGCGGCGTCCGTAGGCAGCACCCTCCTGGAAAGGAGGGGACTCCTGGAATCGAGCCCGTTTCCGTGCCATCCCGCTGGGCCTTCGCCCCGAGTGTGAAGGACGGCAGTGGCGCCTCTCGCGTGAAGGGAAAGGCGGGGCGCGCGCGCGGGCGTAAATCTGTTTGTAATTGGAGTTATGGCCGCGCGGCGGTCGGTAAATCAATTTACAATGATGCATCATTGGACGGCTGATGGCTCACCTTTAGCGCGTGTGTGTGCCGCGCAGTGAAATGCAGAGAGGAAACGGCCTTTGCCGTTTTCGTGCTGAGTAAAACCTTGTGTACGGACTGAGCACTCTGCTTGCAAAGGGTTTGATCGAGGGATGAAGACGAAAGTAAAATTTTTTATTTAAAGAAAATTAGAAGAGGGCCTCATAGTCTGTCCAATTTAAACTGTATTCAGCTGATGCAGACGTGGGAGGTCGGCATTTTCCCCAAACAGCGTGTGGCCCACTATGACGCAACCGGAGTCATCGCCATTTCCATGATGTCCGGTGCGCTCTGCTGGCCTGCTCCGAGCCATGCTACTTTGGCACGGGCTCGCCTTGTTGGGAATGCCGGTAAAACACACTCCTCGCCCACGGGGAGGTGGGGGGCAATAAGTGGCGAAAGTGATGCAGGGCAGCAGGTAGGTGCCGCATGCAAGGGCGTCTTCCGGGTGTGTGGCACACTGTGTCTGTGCCTCCCAGCCGATCCCTGCGCTCCCCGCCGCCGTCGGACCGATCAGCACGGATCTAGTCCGATCCCCACGAGATACGTACCGTCCTTCCGAGACCAGGGGGTGCGTCGCTAGCGGCGGTGAAAAGATTCGTTTTTTTCGTGATTTAGACAGCGTGGCGTGGCTCGCGCTTTTTTTCTGCCTTTCCGGGTAGGGTAGCCTTACTTCCGGCCAGACCTTTGAGGCGGTCAAAATCCCGGACACGTTTTGAGCTCCAGAGTCGCTAAATGGGGACTCGAATCGAACGTGTGACCCCACCAATGGCTTCCTCGTTCGGAGAGCAATTCATTGGTGGGGTCACACGTTCGGATCGAGTCCCATTTAGCGACTTGGAAGCTCATAATGCGTCTAGAATTTTGGCCGCCTCAATTCTGCCCCACTACTGTGCAGTGTAGGCTTTATAGCGGGCGGTGCCGCGATGCCGCCGAGGCAGGCGGTACTGTTGCCTAGCAATGCGACATCCTCGTCGTCGACTTGGCCACAGGTTTCACCCTTACATCCTTGCCCCGTCCGATCACCGATAGCAGTGTGTCGTACGCACTTGCGTACACTCACACACACACACACACAGAGGCGCACGTACACTCTCACGCACGCACATACTGGCCGCGGCGCGCGCGCAGAGACGTAGATCAAATCGGCATGGCGATTTCAATCTGGACTATCGATTGGATGGCTATAAGGACCCTGGCCTTATGGCGCCCCTGCTGGCGCCATATTAGGCGGGTGCATTGGCTGCGCCGGCAGGGTATGCACATCCGATCGGGGTGCGTGAACCGAGGAAAATTAAAGTAATAGTTCGCAGAGAAGCCATGGCGTTGTCGCGACTGGGGCAAGGAAAGCTGTCACTGAAAGTAAAAGCCACCGGCGTGCAGCGACCTTCCGATTGCGAGCGGCGATTGCGGGCCTGCCTGCACCTGATTGCAACGCCCAGTGGGCCAGAAGACCAGCGCGTTTTGAGCTCCAGAGTCGCTGAATGGGACTCGAACCGAACGTCGTGACTCCACAAATGGATTCCTCGTTCAGAGAGCAGTCCAGTGGTGGGGTCACACGTTCGGTTCGAGTCCCAATTCAGCGACTCTGGAGCTCAAAATCCGTCTACGATTTTCGACCGCATCCACCGGTCTTCCGGCCCACTGTGCAACGACGACGACGACGGACAGATGGCGTGCCGCATGATGGATGTATGGATGGCTGGATTTACGGGATGCCTGGCAAATGCACCACGGCGGTGGGCGCCCACACAGCGGCAACAACTTTCCAACTGCACTCTGATTGCGTGCCGGGGAATGTCACTGCCTTATGGACAAGGAGCCCATTGCCAATTTCCGATACCGGATGGAGGCGCTCCCGCGGCTTGGCTTCGCGAACGACGGCGGCCAGACCGGCGGCGCGTGCGCGACGGGCGGCGACGGGCGAGAGGCTCGCGAGCCAGCGCGGCGAGTCGGAAGTCGCCGGTTCGCAGCCGGCTGGGGGGAGGAAGGGGGGAGAAAATTTGACGAGCGCCCCGCTGGCATGCTGACGCGTTATCGATGTCGCCCATTCATCTTGCAGTCGTCCAGTCTCGTCCGCAGCGGCGAAGGTGTTGCGAGCAGCGACGGTGCAGCGTGGCGCATTGGCGTTCGCTGCGCCCCACAGTGGGCCAGAAGACCTGCGCCGCCGGCCAAATTTCTAGACGCCTTAAAGTGGATAAATGGGACTCGAACGGAACGTGTGACCCCACCGATGGATTGCTCTCCGAACGAGGAATCCATCGGTGGGGTCACACGTTCAGTTAGGGTCCCATTTAGCGACTTTGGAGCTCAAAACGCGTCCCGGGTTTTGACCGCCTTCACCGGTCTTCTGGCCCACTGTGCGCCCAGGCCGAGCCGGCAGCCTGGCGCACGAAAGGAGCCGTTTCTTCGCTCCGTTCTCTCTCGCGCCCCGCGGCACGCCCGACGAGTGGGACCGAGACGGCGCCGAAGCGACTCTTCGGAATGAGTCAGCCCGCTGCAGGCTGCTTTGATTGATGCCGGGGCAGGTCCAGCCCCATGTGTTGTCTATCGCGCAACCGCCTCACCTGTCACACAATTGAAACGCCGCGCCGCGCCCACGGGCCCACTGTGACCCGCATCGGACGGCCGAAGCTTCCGTTCACGAAGCGCCGTGTCGGTCGACTGGAACAAACGAAAGTGTTAAGCCATCCAATAATTACAGTTCCTTAAAAAAAAATAATCGGTATTTAAAAAAAAATTATTAAAAAATGTTAAAAAAAGCGCGACTTTAAATTAAATTAGAAAATAACCTAGTGACAATCAGGGTACTGCAAACGAAAGAGTGATGATAATTATACCCTGGATCTTCCCTAATAGCATTCCCCGTTGAGGGAGCGAGAATTACTGAGGGCGAAAAAGACAGATGCGTCGACCTTGTGCCGCGACTCGGACAAATTGAGGAGCCTCGTTGCGCTGTTATCTGCACTCACGACTCAAGCTGCTAATAGTCGCACACCCAGTCACACACACCTCTACAGCGGGTTTCGCCATGGGAAACACTATCGCAGGGGTCTCTACGCAATAGACCTCATGGGGCTCCTTGTTGTGTGGGGCTGTGGGTCTAAAAGGCTCTGCAGTTTCGTTTTACCCTATCAGAGGGTCGTTAAAAATAGCGTCCTTGATAAAGTCAAATTTTTATTGTGGCCACTGGCTTTAACTTTTTTGGTACAGTAATAGTTTTTAATGGCCCCTTGCCTCTTGTTCTATGTTTACCTTCCACGTGAAGCTTGCCTCAGCAGGGTAACGTGGCCGGAGAGTTATGCTCTGCAACGCAACTGCGCCGTTCCCTCAACACCGCCCATCAGCGAGCTCGCATCAATATATTTTACATCGTTTAACGAAGGTCAAAGTCGTCCGGTGCTTAACTGTAAAATACGCACCTCCATATCGACGCAAAAGCCCCGCCCATAAACTGGTCCACTGTGCCGTGAGACTGCAACGTCTCAATCTGGGCGAAACCTATCTGGCCCGGCGCGCGATGCGCCGATAAAAGCCAATTACAAGTCGAATAATGCGATTGCAATTACTCGTTGGGTGCGCGGCGTGAGCGACCCTGACCCGCGAGGCGCGAAGTCCGTCGCTGGACTCGGCGCCCGGCGCCGCCAGCCCCATTGGCACGCTTGACAATCGATGGCCACGCTGGCGCTGCCCTACCCCAACATGCTGACCCACTTCCAACAGCTGTTGTTGCTGCACGATTGCATCTTGTTCGCGGCGCGTCAATCGTTAGTAATATCACTAAACATGCCACGCTGGCTGCTGTGAGGGTGAAAGTAAGCAGCATAAGGGCGTTTTATTGTGTTAGACGACACTCATAATGAGAGGAACTGAAATGGTCTTGATTTATTGCATTTAGTTTCTGATATGGTCAATGTAAGGTTTTACCTTCTTGAATTCATAGTGCGTTGTACGTCGGAGCTGTTTTTTAAGTCATGTAGGGTGGCGGTGTCTTCCGCGTCGCGTGCTGCGTTTCCAGCCTGTCACTGTTTTCGTCGTGGGTGACCCCTCACGGGGACACGACAGTCTGCTCTGTTAAACGAATCTGCCTGCGTCTTCGCAAAGTTGGACGTTTCGGCGAAAGAAAAAAAGGACAAAAAAATGGGGGTCGCCCTTCGCACGAGGCTGTCTTCTCAGCAAAGCAACCCCCGGCCGGGTGGCAACCCTAGCCTTCGGGTTCCCCCGCAGTGGGCAAGGCCGAGGCGCAGTGACGGATGAAGCGCATGACATTGACTCTGGCAACCCTGGCTTTGTGCCGACTGACTTTCTTTTCCGATGAAGGAGGAATCAAATTGCAAATCAAGGCAAACCTTTTTTTTCCCCCCTCCTTTGCCACATGTTTTTTGGCCCTTTTCCTTTAGAACCGCAGCGGTAATTCCTGTGAGTGGCAACTGCTCATCCCTCGCAGGAACCGGTTGAACGTCCGGATGGACACAATTTAACCGCCCTGAAGGGATTTCGCTACATCGCCCCTCCTTTGTCCGCATTCATGAAGCCGAAAGCGGGGCCTTTGCTGGCAGGGCCCGTGTCATGCAAATAGAGTGTGGGAACGCGTTGCGTGCGCGGCGTGCTATAAACAGACGGCCGTTCACCCGCAGCGTCATAACACCGAACCTATTAATTTCTTTGTTGCAATAACGAGGCTGCTAAAGTAGAATCTTATTTTTTTTCTGTACCGAACAAGATACTACCTGTGTCGTGAGTGCTGCACATGAGAGCGATTTGGCCGTGGGGGTTACCAGCCCTGGGAATGCTGTGTCCATTTCCACGGGAATTAGGCCAGGAAGGCTACTGAGGTAGTGGGGTAGTTTTACGATTTACAAGCGGGATTCATCTGCGCACATGTTCAACTGCGTTGCAAGTTTTTACTCCTTGCCTCACTTTGTTCACATCGCCGCTGCACTCTCATCATTCTTCCTGAAATGTTCATACCGTTCCTTAGCGTGATGTAAGTCTGCGCGTGCGAAACGCACACAGGCGAGATGCTTGTCGCGGTATCACTTTCTTTGGCGCGGACTTGACATATCTTGATCGACGGTGCGAATCGGATCTGGGCGTTGTTGCTGCGCTGCTCATGGAAGGTCGCTCCGCTGTCCATACATTGTCGCGCGTAACCTTGGCCGCGCCGCAACGCCGCAAACGCGCGTTAGCAGTCGGCAAGCGTGTGCGCGTTCGACTGCTGTGCCCTACGGTGTGTTTCGTTCATCACTCATTTAAAGCCGAGTGCATTTCTCCGGCGCGACAGCCACGGCCAACGCGCGCGCGCGCGCTTTGGTGGACCGCAAAGCCATCAGCACGCGCACACACACACACACACTCTGTCGATGTACTGCCAACATGCGAAGATCGGTACGCTGACCTAGGCCGGTCTTGGTGCATGCCGGTCGATAGCAAAGTGCTGTTGTTGTGCCGGCCACTAGGCCAATGCCGCTCGGGCCCACTGTGGGGCGGTGCACCGTGCAGCGGGGGCGGAAAGGAAGAAATAATACGGTCACCTGCATGCAGGTCAGGCAGGCTTCCACCTGGCCTGGCAGGACGTGCTAAAAAATAAGAAAAGGTTCTTGAAAATCGTGGAACACAAGCGACACGACGGAGGAAGTTAATGACGCTTTACTGCAGAATACTAGACCTTAATCAATGACTTCTTCTGCAGTACCCAGTCTGAAAATGCTTATGAAATACCAGGACACTGCGCACAGTGGCGTTTTGAGCCGCAGAGTCACTAACAGGGACTCGAACCGAACGCGTGACCCCCACCAATGGATTGCAATTAGCGACGACACTTGAGTTCAAAACCCGTCTTCGAACGGTCGCCTGGCCCACTGTGCTGCGGGTCAGTCCGCTAGTACTTCCGCGGCAGTGCAGCAAGTGCCTTTGTGCATGCTGGTGGGCAGCATTACCGCCGGACTGCCTCTCGACTACCTCTGCATGATGTGGCGACAGCAGGCTGCTTTCACTGGTCAGCGACGCGTCAGTGTGTGTTGCATACCCATCCGCCTGCATCCGAAATAGCCCTCTCGTGTGTGTGTGTGTGTGTGTGTGTGTGTGTGTGTGTGTGTGTGTGTGTGTCCGCAACGATCTCTGCCTAGGCGGAGCTCGCCGGAATGAGAATGCGCAGGGAAGTGCCAGTGCTGCAGAGTGTCGCTCAGGAGTAACCCGTTGACGTGCGTTATCCTAAATGGGGGGAGGTTGCGCAACAGTCGTGGACATTGGCATTCCGCATGCAGTGCGTTTTTTTTTTTCGTTCGTTCTGGCGTGGAGCCCTGCGCTGTACTGTATTTTTATACGCTTCCTGACGTAAGCAACTATGGTGAACATTTTTAAATTTTTTTCCGAATTTTAAAATGTTTAACACCTTGCCAAGCATAAAACTGCGGGGAAGCTGATGTGCATTTTTTTTTGCGATGCATTGTTTACGACGCGGTGGCCGTTAAGTCACCCCGGCGGCGCTGTTCTAATTGCGAGGACGCTCCATAAATTTGTCGCGCGCGTACACTGTGCTGCGTGTCGGCGGCGCCTGGCCCGGCGCCAGCCCGCTGCGTGCTGTGACCCGCGAGTCACAACGGACCCGGCCGGCCGGCCGCGGCGCCGCGGCCCATTCAGCGTAAAACCGAAGCGGCACCCGCCTCAGATACCATCGCCGGCCGCCCCACCGCGGCCCACCGGCACTTAGCGCGTATCAGCGTGTCTCCGGCCGCACCTCTCGGTACCTATAGGTACCTCTTGCCAGTACCCTCAGGTACATCTCAGTACCTAGGCTTCTCTCAGTACCTCTAGGACCCTCTCAGTAACTCCAGCCACCTCTCAGTACCTCTAGGCACCTCTCAGTACCTCTAGGCACCTCTTAGTACCTCTAGGTACCTCTGAGTACCTCTAGGCACCTCTCAGTACGCCTAGGTACGTTCGTTTGGGTACCTTAGGTACGGCCGGCGGGGTGGTCGACCGCCTGCCCGTGGCCGCCTCAGCAACTCGCGCTTTTATTGGTATTTATTTACGAAGCGCGCTCGCGTCGTATACAATAAGAGCCTGGAACTTTCACGCGCGCAACGCGCGGTGTAGGTGTAAAATGGGCAGGTTTATGCGTGGCGGGTGACACCGGTCCTATTTTACACTGGAGTCTCGTCAGCGCGTTCGAGTGCGGCGTGACGCTGTTGCCGTCTCTTTTATTTCCTCATCCTCACGCGCCCTTTCCCGCCTTTGAGTCCCCCTGCGTTCTCCCTCTTCAGTGCCCGGCGTTTGCCCACGGCTTGCTTGCTCTGGAGATAGCATCGATGAGAGGGGACACTTTTCACCTGTTTATGGGGGGCCCCCCGCCCGACGGCGCACAGAGGGCCAGAAGACCGGCGCAGGCGGCCAGAACTCCAGACGCGTTTGGAGCTTCTGGGTCGCTAAATGGGTCTGGAGCCGAACGTGTGGCCCTACCCATGGATTCCTCGGTCAGAGAGCTTTCCATTGGTGGCGGTCACACGTTCGGTTCGAGTCTCATTCAGCGACTCTGGAGCTCAAAACGCGTCCCGTCTTCCGGCCCACTGTGCGGCCGTGTGTGCGCGTCCACAACGACCTCACTACGCGCGCTTGACAATGCCGCCTTCAACGTCTTCATCCGCGGCAGCTGCGTCTCTAGAGTCTCCTCATTAACCAGAACAAAGGGTAACTCTATCCCGAGCATGTCGTAACCCGGATGCCCACAGACGAAACGAGAAAAGTTTCTCTTCATTTCCCCGTTTTGACGGTTCGCGACACAGCTGCGTCAAATCAACCTCTGCGCGTTATTTTTTTCTCTTTTTTTTCTCCCTTTTTGCTTTACGCTATTTACCGTTTGGCGCCCGGCTGGGGTGGCGTGCATGGCGGTGTTCGCACGCCGCGGGAAACGCAAACCAAACATTGCGTGCGCTGGCTGCCCCCTGGCGGACGAAAAGTGAACCAGCGCCCCGCTGCGCAGTGGACCAGACGACCGTTGAGGACAATTGGAACATTTGTTGTTCACGTTTCTGATTTTACATTCAAGTTGATGAGGGAAAGGATTCGGAAGAGGGCGCTGAGCAGTAACTGAGTTGGCTGGTTTGTTTCGTGAATTGGCGCGGTGGTTTTGATTTGTGTAGAAATTGGTCTCGGCGTTGGGATCGATGCATCTCAAATGCATCGCGTGGCCGCACCAGTGCTGGCTGGTCCCAGCCGTGGCGCGGCGGGGCGGGGCGCGGCGGGGCGGGGCGGGGCGGGGCGTTCGGCCAATCGCGCACACCGATTAGGAGTAGTCGCAATTTGTGCATCTCAGGCCATCGCATGCAGCGGCTTTGGCGCGGCGGCGCGGCTGCCTCCGAATCTCCGTGTTGTTCCCCCTCCACGCCGACCCGGCGGGCTGCCCGCGGGGGGGTTGCCGCTTCGGACGCCATTTTTATTCGCCGCGAGATCCTCGCTGCCGAAGCGCGCCTGGAGCCCCGAGCGGTCAGCTGTCTGCCAGTCGGTGCCGATCCGGGTGGTCGACGATCGGTGAGGATGCCGTGCGCCGCGGCGCAGAAACCCATTGGTGGGGTCACACGTTCGGTTCGAATCCTGTTTAGCGACTCTGGTGCTCAAAACGCGTCTAGAGTTTTGGCCGCCGGCGCCGGTCTTCTGGCCCCACTGAGCGGCAGGTTGAGGAAGAGGAGCTCGTCGAGGCGAGGGCTTCACGACGGACTGTCACCAAATCCGCCTGCCATTCCTATGACTCCTACGACCGGAAGCATCTTAGCGGGCTTCTTTTCTTGCGGGTGTACTCGCGGCCCGTACATGTATGCGTGCGCTTCAGCTTGCGCTCTGCCTGTGTGTGTGTGTGTGTGTGTGTGTGTGTGTGTGTGTGTGTGCGCGCGCGCGCGTGTGCGTGTGGCGGCGTGGCGGACTAGCTTAACCGAGCTAAGCCCTTCTGCGCCGCACATTCTACGGCTTCTGGCCGGCCAACACATTTGCACCGGAGATGGACCATTGTTCACATCCCCCCCCCCCCGCCCACTGTGCAGGCACTCTACGCGCCGATTGGGTGTATTCTAGAGAGGCTGGTCAAAAGCGACGCGCAGGACAACCGCCTTTATAATGTAGGGACAAAAGAAGCGGCGAGCGAATTAAGCGGGAATACGAAATAATGCAAAACCGTGTGCGCGTGCACGGTGCTGCCGGGAGATGACGGGGCGGGCTCCGCGCACGGAATGAAACTCTTTTTAAAAATGTAATAATGCATAGTTGTCTTTGATTCGTCCGGCCGAGTCGTACTTCTTATTCTGATGCTGCTGCTGCCAGACGGAGGATGATCGCTTATACGTGTTCACAAATCGCCGCTGAGTCTGCCTCGTAGGATCATCTCCTTGTCTGGCCTCACGGACACAAAGGGAATGCCTAAGCAGGGCTGCTGGCTCGCAAACAAAAAAAAAATTAAAAAATAAATAAAATAAATCGCCACTTACATGTTGTTGGTTTTCTTTCACTCTTTGTTTTTTCCTTTGGGAAACGTTAATATAAATATATAAAATAGAGCAATGCGCCGCGCACAATCAAATCTCAATTGCGATTGCATTCGGCGATGCGCTGCTGCTGCTGCGCAATCGCGTCGTCGCCAGGATTGCCCATTGTTCCGGCCTCATCCTCTTTCCCACCGCACCTAGCAGACGACGCTCGGCAGACGACGACGCCGTCCCGTTTGCCGCCGGAAATTGATATCGCCTTTTTCAGTTTTTAATCGCCAATCATGCGTTGTTATTATTATGACGGCGGGCGGACACAGGGAGCGGTGGAAAATCAGGTGCGCGCGCATATCTCTCTCTCTCTCTCTCTCTCTCTCTCTCTCTCTCTCTCTCTCTCTCTCTCTCTCTCTCTCTCTCTCTCTCTCTCTCTCTCTCTCTCTCTCTCTCTCTCTCTCTCTCTCTCGTGTGTGTGTGTGTGTGTGTGTGTGTGTAAAGTCATAAAGATAAATTAGAGGACTAATTATTTCATCGCTGCTGCTGAAAGGGCAAACTGCTCCTGCTGTTGGTGCTGCTGGGAAAAGAAAAAAACGCGTATATTGCGATTGCGTGTGCCGCAGCCCCTGACGCACTGACCCTTTGCTCGTTTGTTGCAGGAGCCGCCGGTAGAGGGCGCCGACCCGGCCGAGCCGCCGGCCGCACGACCGCGGCTCTGCTGCCGCGTCCATGCAGGGGCCTTCTCCTGTCGCAGGTATGACTCTCACAGTGCTGCTCCACTTAAATAGTTTGAATGGAAAGCCCGCGAGTGCAAGGGAACAACTTGAAATACTGCATAGACAAAGGGGCTTGCGAGATGCAAGGGCACGATTAGGGCGAGCCACGCCACGCCCTCCCCCGAAACGCCCAAACAGACGGGACATGGAGGGACGGGCGTGGCGCCGCTACGCACGGACGGTGGGCCAGAAGACCGGGGCGGAGGCGGTCTGAATCCCGGACGGGTTTTGAGCTCCAGAGTCGCTAAACGGGACTCGGACCGAACGTTTGACCCCACCAAGGGATTGCTCTGCGAACGAGAAATCGACCCCTATTTAGCGACTCTGGAGCTGAAAACGCGTCTTTTGCCGCCTGCGCCGGTCTTCTGGCCCACTGTGCGACGTGTGCGACCCATTACCCGGCCGCGGCGGCGCGTTGCCGCGAACCACTCGCGAATTACCCGCGCCTGCGCGGCCAATCGGCTGGCTTTCCTCGCACGCACTGTGTCGCCCCGGTCTGCGCGTGTGTGAGTGGACGACGCGCCGAACGTGCTGTATAGCATCGCGCGCGGCTGTTGTATGGGAAGGTCAAAGTTGTGTGCCCTCTGCACCGCCTCGCGCACACACTGCATGTGCGCGCGCACACACACACACACACACACACACACACACACACACACACACACACAATGCCTGTCCTGAACCCACGCATCACGCGCCCTGTGTGCGGCGAAATAGAGCAGGAGGGGGAAAGGATTTCACTGCGAAAAGTGATTTTCGACGCGCGCGTGTGTGTGTGAGTACTTTCGCCGCGCGCGTCCCACGCCACGCGTCGCCGCCGCCCGGAAATAGCGACGCCCTCGACGCTGGCCGATACCGCCCCGCGGCAGGTCATTCGTCCGCCCGCGCCTCGCGACGCCCCTCCCCCTTCCCCCTCCGCCCCCTCGCGACGCCCTCCGAGGCGCCGAGATGGCGGATAAGGACGTCCCACTGTCTTTAGGGGGACGGACCACGGAAATGCAGCCGGCCTGTTATTAGGGTCGTCTTGTGAGAGACGCGTGGTAGAAGTGACACTAACTCTCTGAGTCACCTTCACCCATCTATTGGATCGAAAGAGTGATTAAAAAGATACATTTGAAGCGATTCCAACGTCCAGTTTAAGAATCCTCAAGTCCTTCTAAAGAGTGGCGCATCCTATTCCCAGGAAAAGCCCGGTTCCCATCACCAGGCGTGTCACAGTGGGCCGGAAGACTGATGAGGCGGCCACAATCCCGGACACCTTATGAGCTCCAGAGTCACTAGACAAGGCTCGAACCGAACGTGTGACCCACACCAATGGATTCCTCGTCCGGAGAGCAATCCATTGGTGGGGTCACACGTTCGATACGAGTCCCATTTAGCGACTCTGGAGCTCAAAACACGTCAAGACTTTTGTCCGCCTCAACGGTCTTCTGGCCCACTGTGCGTGTGCCGTGCTGCCGTGCGCATCACGACTGCCGTCTGTCAACAAGACGTCGTGACGCTCACGAAAGCGACCCCGCCGTCGTCCGTGTCGAGCGCGTCCTTGGCGTCCTTCGTCCTTCGTGCGCCTCTGGGACGGACCCAACGTCTCAACCGCCTCAAGCGTGTCCGCTTCCGAGGGTTCCCATGATTCGAGACGTTTCCTGTCAAATTTTCATGCGTTTATCGGTGAGATTTTTTTTCCCCCAGATCACAATAATGGTTATGACTCTTGATTTCAGGCTAACGCAAATAATTTTGACAGGACGGATTTGAGTTCCGGCCAGCACTAGCCTACAGCGCCTGCAGTCAGACCAAGCCCAAGCCCAGCGAAACGACTCTTCATTTCGAAACCTCAACGCTGGGCGTCTTCGCACTGACCACTAAACCGCTAATTCCTATGCACCTCGCGGCTCGTATTGAGACGCTTTCCGATCGTTAATCTGACATGTTGGTTTCCCCTCCGTGGGCCGCGGGGCCGCGGGGCCCCACAGTGGGCCCAGCCTGGGCCCGGCCGCGCGGCGCGTGGAGTGTGACATTAGCGTAGGGCCAGGCGGGCCGCCACCGCAGGGCCGGCGGGATATCGCTTATTAGAGATCGGCAGTGAGACAAGCCCTCATTATAATGTCGTTTAAGACGCCCGGCTGCAGCGCCGTGCTGCTGACCCAACCAAGCGCGGGTGCGTTGCGTGTGTGGCGCCCGTCCGGATTGGAGCGGCGGCGCCGTGCGTTTTGGTTTAAAAATAAATTAATAAATAAATAAAAATGGCGTGCTTTCTCCCGTGCAGCGCCGCGTTGTTTTATTGAATTTTTGGCGCGCTTTCGCCGCAGTTTGCCTGTCACCGAGACAGTTGCGGATTTGGACGCGCGGCCGTGTTGCAGTCGTAAAACGGCTAGGGGTGGGTCCGCGCCGCACTCCGCTGTGTGGCACAGTGGGCCCGAAGACCGTTGCTGGCGCTAGACGTGCTTTGAGCGCCGCAGTCGCTTAGCAGGACCCGAACCGAACGTGTGACCAACCAATGGATCCCTCGTTCGGAGAGCAATGCGTTGGTGGGGTCACACCTTCAGTTCGAGTCTCATTCAGCGATCTTGCTGCTCGAAACCCGTCCGGGATGGTGACCGCGTCGAACGGTCTTCTGGCCCACTGTGCGTCGTGCTGACAGATTGCCGGTGCAACTCGAGCAGTGCGCCGCAGCGTCGTGCCCATACACTGCATTGTTTATGATCGCCTAGGCGTGCCCTGGGCAGCCAAAGGTTGCGCACGAAACAGGATACGCAGCGGGCAGTGGCCGGGCCAGGCCATGCGCCTCCTCCTTGCAGCATCTGGACAACGACGCCACGCGGCGGGGCTCGTTGTCCACGTTGACCAACCACCACAACCAAAAAAAAAACCACAACAACAACAACAACAATAATATAATAATCCTTTTTTTTTTGGTTCGGTACTAGGCTTTCGCGAGTCTAATTTTTGCCGGCGCGCTCTTTTATTCGTTCCGACCGACGGGTGCGCGGCGGTGCGCGGCCCACGCGGTTCGAAAGGTCACTCTGAGTATGTAAAGCGGGCAGGCCTAGTTGTTGCCGCAGTGAGGCGGCAGGCCCATCGGCTCCGCGTCGCATTTTCAATAACAGCGTTCGGCCGCCGCCGCCGCCGTCACAGACTTGTTGTTGCTATTTTCCCTTTTCGCCCTGTGGGTCAGGGGGGCCGGCCGGGGAAAAGTGAAACGCGGTCGGAAAGTAATAGACGCGTGTTTTGCCTCCACGCGTGTGTAGGCGTGCAAAGTGCGCACCGTAAACAGCGTGTCGCGAGTTGGCATGTGGTGGATAACCTTTGCAGTGACTAAGTGACAGTCTTTTTTTTTTTTTACACAGTAGAAATTTTCCAAGACCTTACAAGTTAAAATAATTGAATTTTTTTTTTTTTTTGGGCTGTAACAATGGCTTGGGTGGGGTTGACATATTTTTCTTCTTCCTGTGTGCGTGGTCTGAGTCTGAACGGTTCCTTTCTCACATGCTCCAAGTACTTGTTCGCCCTTGTCAGTGAACGTGCTCCCTCCCTGTGTGTGTCGCTGACCGACCCTTTTCTCGTTGCAGACGGTCAGGGCCGTGGCGACGGGGCCGGCGCGCGTCCTGCAAGCAGGGGCGGCTCATTCTAGTCTCGCTCAGCTCGCGCCTCGCCCGAGGCCCAGGCCGCCTCTCCGGCGACGCGTCGCGCTGCCCGGAGCCCCCTGAGCCGGAGCCGCCCAACCCGGAGGCCGCGCGGCCGCCGCCGCAGCCGCCGCCCCGCGCCTCGCCTCCACCGCGTCGGCGGCGTTGTTGCCACCATGGCGACCACGACGACGACGACCCCGCCAGCGCCCCCGAGGAGGAGACGACCGGGTCCTCGTAGACCCGCTGCGGGGCCTCAGCCGCCGACACCTGCACCGATCGGACTCTGCACTCAACATCACCACCATGCCCGGAGGTACGCGGGTTCAAAGCCCAACCGTCAACGCTTTTTTTTCTTCTTCTTTTTTTTTCCGCAGTTCCGATGACGGCTGTAAAAGCGCGCAACGGTCGTTGCGTGACTGCGCATCTGTGCACGGCGCAGTCGGTGCAGCGTCCGAATGTGTTTCGTCACATGACGGCGAGGGCGCGGCCCGCGATGGCGCAGGCGCAGTGCCGCGCACCGTGGATCAAAAGACCGTTGAGGCGGCCAAAATTCTAGACGTGTTCTGAGCTACGGGTCGCTAAATGGGACTCGTATCGAACGTGTGACCCCACCAATGGATTCATCGTTCGGAGAGCAATCCACTAATACGGTCACACGGTTGGTTCGAGTGCCATTTAGCCACTCTGGACCTCAAAGCTCTTATGGAATTTTGGCCGCCTCAACGGTCGTCCGACCCACTGTGAGTCGGTCGCTGTGACGGAACTAAACGGAGGGAGGCGGCGGCCCGGGCCCGGCGCTGCGACCTTGGCGATCGCGGGGAACGATTTACTGAAAACACGCCACTTTACACGATTCAAAAGGCGAGCTTTTCCGTATCCCGTGTGGCTGCGTGCACGGCCGGCCGGCCGCACTCACACTGGCGCCTTAGCAAGCGGCCAGCATAGCGGCTTGGCCGCTCTGTCTCTCTCGCAGCCCCGCGCGACGCCCCGTGAGTGCGAGAGAGACAGAGCGACGAAAGCACTGATCGGACTGCCGGCCGCGCCCGGCGCAGCCCGGCGCATAACGGTCCCGAGTTTGCATTCTGCGGCGTTTATTGAATCCGCATTATTGACGAAATTCCCCCGAGCCTCGCCTTTGGCTGCGGACTCGCCGCGCACAGGACAGGAGCGCTGGAATGTTGATAAATTGCGCGCGAGATGGAGCACCAATAGGTTGCGGTGCTGTGCGCCGAGCGATTTTTTCTTATTTCTTCGCCGCGTCTCACGGTTGCCTATCCGGCCGCACTTTGCAATGCAACTCGCTCGGTCGGTTCAGTGGGCCCGCCCCGCCCCGCCGCCCCGCCACGCGTATGCAGATGGATCTGTTCCGCCTCGACCCGCACGCACTCACTCGCAATCGCGCGGCAGTTTGTCGGCCGCAAAATGAGGCGTCCGGTCGGCTGGGCTAGGAGGAGCTCGGCAGGGCTCGGCTCGCACAGTGGGCCCAGACGACATTCGGCCCGGCTCGGTTCCGTCAACGAGGCGATCCCTGGCAGTCATGTCGCCGTCGGCGGGAACGAGCGCCGGCGGGCAGGACAGCCCGCACGACAGGTTGTGCTCGACAGGCGCGGTCTACCCGCCGGGCGCTTCTCTCGGCCGGACGGCCAGCCCGAGGCCGAGGCCTAGCCAGAGGCATGGGGGACGGCACGCGCTGCGTTGTCCGCGGGCTTGGCGGCAAATCGATGATGACAGTGAGTGGTGCGGCCAACCCAACCGCAACCCGGGAATAAGGGGAGAAGACTTCTCAAAAACTTAACTCTAACCCCCCCCCCCCCCAAAAAAAAAAAAAAAAAATGTCCTTTTTTCTTTTTTCTTTTTTTTTGCTTAGTTTTTTGATGATGTGGTTGATTGCGCCGCTTTGCAGCACGGTGTCCCACTGTGGTGTTGTCGGATACTCTGTGTTCGGTCTGAGACTGACTCGTTTCTACTTTGGTCGACCTCGTGCAGGATTCGAGAACTCGGGCGATTTTGGGGGAAGAGCAGATTTCTCGCTGTCGTCGCTGCACCCGCACACTGCCCCCACGCCGGGATTTCCCACGAGAAAAGCCCGGAGCGCGCCGGCTCCGCCCTCGAGCGGGGGGGGCACTACAATCTCGCTGACAAAAAAAAAAATAAGTCAACGGGCAAGTTCTTTTCCTCCTTTTTTTTAAAACTATTTAAATTATTATTTTTTTTTATTTACCAAAGATTCAGGATTATTTTTACTTGTGCAGGCCCCGTTGAATTTGTGTGGTTTGTTCTCGACAGGGAGGGGACCCCGGAGCGTAGGGGAAAAGGATGGCGGCGCTCCTGGGGCCGAGCCACATCCACAAGGGACGACGAAGGATGTTCGGATGGCCGGCTCTCTGCAATCGGAATTGAAACGGACCTACCTCATGGACAACAATCTAATCGACACCTGCAAGGTCGGGGCCTCGAGTCCACCATCCGCCTCGAAAACGCACGGCAAAATATAAATCAAAATTACACCTGGACAATTTGATCGTTTGTTTCGTTCAGGAGGCAGGAGTCGGCGGGGATCTGTCCGTGTACCAACCACGCGGCGAGTTCGGACGGGGACTGGAGCTTTAATCAGTTTACGGACACACTTCTTGGAGACTCTATTCCTGGCTGTATAGCATCCAAGAGGCAGTGTACGGCTAAG
Organism: Stenchaetothrips biformis; assembly: GCA_030522485.1. Taxonomy (NCBI): domain Eukaryota; kingdom Metazoa; phylum Arthropoda; class Insecta; order Thysanoptera; family Thripidae; genus Stenchaetothrips; species Stenchaetothrips biformis. The sequence goes on from CM060097.1 coordinate 13,066,206, forward strand.
GAGGAGACGGTTCACCGATCGTGGGACTGAGAACAGTGAGCATACGGTTCCCAATTCATTAGGGGGTTTTCACAATTTTCGGTCCATTTTTGCAGTTTTTTATTTTTTTTTTGGTTGGTTGCTCCTTTGTTTACGCTGTCGTCCGCTTTCCAGAGCCATATGGGAAACGGATTGCTCGGCAGCGCGAAAGGCTTTCGGCGCCGTAAATGTTCAACTGGAAACACACAATCTACCCGCCTTCAGTTAGTTGCGTTGCCCCGGACCTGCGCGACACGCAAGTGGCGTGGCGGACGGTCGCGACACCTCAAACTCCAAGTGGGAGACCCTGGAGCTCGCCATGTTCCCCGTCCGTCGGGAACCTCAAGCCAGCGAGGACATGTGCACCAGGTAGGAGGCAGCCCCACTAGCTGGTGTAGGATGGGATGCATGTCGAACGGCACACGTCGAAAGAGGATGCGTGGGCGGGCTCCTCCCTCTGGGGTTGGAAAGGTTGTCCTGTGGGTTGCATACCTCTTGGGCTGACTGGAGCCCGCCGCTGCGCGTCGAAATGGGTCTTTTGCCTTACTTTCTAGATGAAAATGAAGGATGGCCAGAAGGGTTCGTATGCCTTACTGGGTTTGACTGAGTGAGTTGACAGTTGCAATGAGTTGCCTACCTTTCTAGGCTGTATAAAAGCGAGGAAGACGGGGTTTTTTGGTAAAAAGGGGGGAGCCTTTCCTTTCACGCATGTCAAATGGGTTGCCTACCTGCATGGCGTGTGGAGGATTGACGTCGGATGGGTTGCCCTGCCTCCGAGGCGGACAGGAGGCCCAATTGCACGTCGAAAAAAATAGGAAAGTTGCCTACCTGCTGAGGCTGACCTGAGCCAAAGGGCACGCTGAAATGTGTTGCCTACCTCCTCGGGCTTGCCTCTGTGCACTGAAGGCTTGCTCCGAGCAGTCGCCTTGTTGTTGTTTCCCATCTCAAAGTGGAGGTGTTCCGTTGCTTCGTCTTGCAGAAGGTGGGAGCACGAGGTAGTGTCCGACCCTGGCCCTGCGGAAGTGGGTGCGGGAGGAGATGGAGGCGGCGGCCTGCAGCAGACTGGACTTCCGCGCGGGGGGGGATCAACTGGAGCATACGCTGGAGCTGGAGCATGCGCGCCAACAGAACACACTGGTTGAGTTTCTCCGCGGGCTCGGAGGACAGAAATTTGGGAATTATAAAACTGCAGTGATTCCCTCACGTTTCATACGGATGCCAATTCTCGCGAAAAAAAGGACTTTTTGAATGGATGCCGGTGGTCCTCGCTGTTGGTCCAATCTGGCGCAGCTTCCTCGTCCTGCCCCGCCTTGACCGTCTGTAGTACAGGCGGTGGGTTTTCGTCACGCCGCTGACGGCCAGAGGGACACGCCTGGAGTGATCTATGCGCCGGCCGCCGGCCCGCTACAGCGCCGGCTCCGCTACCCGGCCGGCCGCCGGCCCCGCCGATACGCGCTGCAGCCAAGTCCAATGACCGGCCCATTCCGAGTACACAGATTTTTTATTTCCGACTGTGACGATTGTATAAGTGAGATTTGGGTGAGAGAGTGAGATTGTAGTTATTTGCACGCAGTCAGTGTGGTGGTGTTGTGGTCCCACCGACTCCCCCGACTGCAGTGAGGCCACCCCATTTCTTTATTTCTATCTCTCTCTCTCTCTCTCTCTCTCCCCCCCCCCCCCCCCCCCACCCCCCCCATACCCCCCCCCCCCCCCCCCCACCCCCCACCCACCCCCCCCCCCCCCCCCCCACCCCCCTCCCTCCCCCCCCCCCGCCGCCCCCCCCCCCCCCCCCCCACCCTCCCCCCCAACCCCCCCCCCCCCCCCACCCCACCCCCCCCCCCCCCACCCCCCCCCCCCCCTCCCCTTTTCCTCCCCCTCTTTTTTTCTTTCCTTTCTCTCTCTCTCTCTCTCTCTCTCTCTCTCTCCTCTCTCGCTCTTCTATCTCTCTCTCTCTCTCTACTCCCTCACTCTGTGTCTCTTCTCTCTCTCTCTCTCTCACGCATGCCCCGTGATGCAAGGACGCAATCCGGCCCCCGCCCGCCGCCGCGGATGGGCGCGGCACATAATTATTTGCAATTTAAATAGGAACGCGCGCGCGGCCTTTTGCGTGACGGTTGATGACACGCGTTTCTTATGGTCAGGCGGCGCGAAAATGAAACGAACGCCCCCGTGTTGTGTTGACGTATGTGTGTTGTGTGTTTTTGTGTGTGTGGTTTTTGTTGTTGTTGTTGTTGAGGAATGAATAGACAGGGCGGGGGGAAAGGGCGCCGCCCAATAACAGCCCGGCGAGCCCTTTCTTACCTTTCTTCTTCCCGAGCGGACGCAGTCGCGCGTCGCATAGCAGGACACGAGAGTGATCCGGGCACCACCACCGCGCAATGCACCGCGGCACGTGCTCGCGGGTTAAATAAAGAAAAGTTCCCCGAAACACCCGAACAATGTGTGCAAGGGGACGCCGCAATGGAGCCACCGCCCGGGCTGGGACCGGGAAGGCGCCCCGCCCCCCCCCCCCACCCCCCCCCCCCCCCCCCCCCCCCCCCCCCCCCCCCCCCCCCCCCCCCCCCCCCCCCCCCCCCCCCCCCCGTGGGAACGAAGCGGCCAGTTCGCCGCGGGGGTCCAGCGGCCTCCAGCGGCCTCCAGCTTCCAGGCTGGACACGCGTGAAATTACGGCCAGCAGGTCTTCTTCCCCCAGCTCCAGGCGTTGGGCCACTGCGGCCGTCCGAACCCGACGACGTGCCGTACCGTTGGACCACCGCGCCGGGACGCGCCGAACGGGCGCAGCCTCGGCTGCACCGGCCGTTTTATGACCCGAGGCACAAAATTACACGTGTACGCACACACTAACAGAGAGAGAGAGAGAGAGAGAGAGAGAGAGAGAGAGAGAGAGAGAGAGAGAGAGAGAGAGAGAGAGAGAGAGAGAGAGAGCGCACTGCACTGGCCGCCAAAGCTGGGCAGTACACGTCATGAGAATGTCCGGCGGTGCAGCGCGCACGTGCGCACGCCGCCACGCACGGACTGCAATGAGGAGCGGGCTTGGCTTGGCCCGCCGGGCAGTGCCGGGCAGTGCCGCCGGGCGGCCGCGTGCGACGGCACTGCCTGCCGGCCGGGCGGTCGGCAGCGCGCCTGCCAAGCGGTGGGTAGGCAACCGGCCGCGTGGCTGGGTCTGGCGGGCGTGCCTATCGCCTCCCCGGCAGGCGGCGGCTCGACGCGGCGCGGTGCGGCCCGCAGGCAGCCCAAGGTGCGCCGCGTCATGTCGGCTTGGACGTGCGTGAGTGTGAGCTTGCGTGCGCGAGCCTCAACCAGCGCCTCAACCGCACACGGTGCGCACTTGAACAAACTTTCGCCCCGGCGTCCGTCGGCCTCGGCCGGCGGAATGCACGACGCCGCCGACTTTGTTTACACGGTTCCGATCGAGATTGCAATTGGAGCCGAATGTTGTCGGGAAAGCCGACATCGTCGGCTAAATACGATCCATCGCGAGGAGCACGGAATTTGGTCGTCGTCGTCGCGGTTTCTCCGCGCAGTTTGCTGATTTGTCTCTTGTTTCTCGCTGACGGATAGAGTCCGGCGCCGCCCGACGTCCTCCGGAGGACGGGACGCCGGACGGACGGGACGCCGGACGGACGGACGGACGGAAGGACGTCATGTCGCTGTTTTCACGCTTTCCAAGGCCTCGCCGCGCCGCGCCGCAGGCAACGCCGCAGAAGGCCTTGTTAGCCCGCCCGCACAGTGGGCCAGAAGACCGGTGGAAGCGCGTTTTTAGCTCGAGACTCGGACCCGAACCGAACGTGTGACCCCACCAACGGATTGCTCTCCGAACGAGGAATCCATCGGTGGGGGCCACACGTTCGCTTCGAGTCATGTTTGAAGACTTTGTAGCTCTGAACGCGTTTACGGTCTTCCGGCTCACTGCGGGCCGCGGGCAGGGTTCTGCACTGCTCATCGGCGGGCCGGGCGGCGCAGGGCGAGGCGCAGGGCGAGGCGCAGGGCGAGGCGCAGGGCGAGGCGCAGGGCCCGTCGGCCCGCCGCTGGGAACGAGCAGCTGTCGGCGCCCACTGCGGCGGCGACCACAGTGCGGTTGCAGGCAGGCGGCCGGCAGGCCAACACGGCTCGTACTTCCCAATTGTTTCTGCGATGGAACCGCTCCAATCTTTTTGTAGTATAGCAGTACAGCAGCAGCAGCTTCCGCCCCGCCGGCGTGGCTCTCGGGTGCTTCCAGCGGGAAATGGTCTGCGCCGCCGCCAAGTCTGTCGGGGAGCGCTCCTGTTTCAGGGCGGCTCGGCTCGGCGGCGCGCTGCCGTTTGCAGCCTGCAGCTTGCAGCTCGCAGCGGGAAAGGCGCTTAGCGCGCTCGACGGCCAAGTCGCACAGAGTCGCACTCGGAAGGGATAGCGCTGCGGCAGGGAATTGGTTTTTGATTAGTCTTTCCTCGCGCAGACTGTGGGACTGTGGGGAGGCAAGACGCATCGCCTCGGTGGCAGACCGCCGCGGTCGCCGTCAAACAGGGCGACGTGTGTGTGCCGCTGCCGGCCGCCCTGGGAAGCAGGAAGCACACCGCAGCTCCGCCACCGCGGAGAGAGAGAGAGAGAGAGAGAGAGAGAGAGAGAGAGAGAGAGAGGAGAGAGAGAGAGAGAGAGAGAGAGAGGAGAGAGAGAGAGAGAGAGGAGAGGCGTCACATCTCGACGAGCAGGTCGGAGCAGCGCGGGGCACGCCGTGACGTACGGCCCACTGTGCCGCGTTTTCGATGACCCATCCGCCTTTTCCTTACAGCGTACATCGCCGTTTGTGAACTATTTTACGGTCCGAGCCAAAATGGCGTCGGTAAGTGAGGGGGCTGTAACACGGCGAGATTTGTGAGGTGGTTGGCACAGGCCCGTTAGTGCGGACGGAGCCTACCCGTACCCTTTTGGCGCATTGGTTCCAAACTGTTTTCACCCACGGAGCACTGCTCAAGTGTTTTTAAAATTGCGTTTCGATTTATTATCTTTAAGAAGTATTGCTGTATCCGGTTGTATTTTTTATTTAATTCAAACATTTTTTCTTCGAACTGTTTCGATTTTTTTTTTGGCTTCTGTTTTTCGTCTGTCTTTTATATATCTCGTTATTTATCAATAAAATTTTTGCGAGTGGGGAAACACGTGGGTAAAAACGGCACGGCATTGGTCGTAGTTCCGCGCTGCGTTGGCCGGCTTCCCCGCGTGGTTGCGCCCTGCCGTGCCACGCCGTCGTGCCACGCCGTGCCGCGGTGTGATGTGGGCCTTTAGTTGGTTTATAATCGCGCGAATGAAAGTGCTCCGGGTTGTGGCCGCGGCGGCCGTAGAGGTGGTGCTGTTGGATGAAAGTGAATGTTTCGCAACATCGGAGTAATTAAATTCGCTCGAATGAGGAATGTGGACGCAGGTACACAGCGCGACGTTGAGGCGGCCAAAGACCCGGACACAGTCTGGAACTTTGGCCGCCTCAACGGTCTTCTTACCCACTGTAATTTCGTCGCCGTGGAGTATGGCCACCGAAGAAGGCGGCACGGGAATACCCCGTGTCGTCGGGGAGTGGCGACGCGACCCTGGCGTGGCGATCAATCGATTCCAGCTCGCGTCGTCGCTACCCCCTGCCGAGGGCTGACCTTGCGCACGGGGTATACGCAACTACCCTGGGGCAAAGCCACCCGGTTTAACGTATCGGCGAGCCTGACGCTAGGATTGCGGGCGTTTCGCTGCAGTTTTCTGCTGCAAGTCTCTATGCTCTTCCTCCTCCCACTCATGGGCTTGTCCGATCCGCCCCAATAGTGACGCAATGCGGTAACGTGTGAGCACCTCAATTAGGGATGCCTGTGCCATAACACACACACACACACACACACACACACACACACACACACACACACAATTACACGCCAGTGGACGGCAGACGTGTTGAAGAATCACGCCTAGAGGACGGGCAGTGGGCAAACCGTATCTCCAGGAGTGGCGATGAGGAAGAGGCGAATTATTACATTGTAGCAGACGGTAGCATAGCGGCCCCATGGTCGTGGCGGGCGTTTCCTTGCTCTGCAATCGTTGCATTTTCTTGACTTGGAAAGAAAACACAGATATTCTTTTCTGACACTGCAAGGCGCCTTGCAGCCTGAGAGTGCAAGCTGCGTACAATATCGACACTATTATTTCTGTCCTAATTTTTTTAAATAATTTTTTTTTTGAGAATGTGTAATGTATTGCTGCTCAAAAAGAGTTGTCGCTGTGGGTTGAAACGCGTGTACTTACAACTCCTACGGAGACCTAAAACGCGCGGCGGGCAGTTTGCAAGTCTCTTGGCGGCGGGGCGAGGGGCCGGCGACTCCAGAGCACTTTGCTGTGCTGGCCTTGCCTCACGGTGGCTCTGCCTGCCCGTTAACCTGCCGCCCACTCTGTGCTCCCAGGACGGCCAGGCGGTCATGAGCGGGCATGAACCCAATCGGGCCGGAGGGCCGAAGGGTCAGGGACGAAACATGTTGCATCGCGGTCGCCGAGAGGGTGGAGAGCTGCACAAAGGTTTGCGACACGGCCTAGTCGTGACATAAACGGAGTTGAGTTGTTGTGACGATTGGGGGGAGTGTCGGCGTGGTGGTCCGTATTGCTGCTCGCGGGGAAAGAGCAGCGCAGTTTGAAAGCTGCACTGTGGAGCGGGCGGCGGTGAGCGCACAGTGGGATCGACGCGGCGGTGACAGTGGATGCACTTCGGTTGGCCGTGCTCGTTGCTCTGGCGGGTGTGGCTGTGCGATTTGATGCCAAACCAAGAAGTGCGATCCTCCCGAAATGGAGGCCGAGATTGAAAAGGGCGCCCGCCGCCCCGCGACACCGCATGTCCTTTCTAGTCGCGGCGGAGCAGCGTCGCGCTTCCTGTCGCGGTTCCAGCAGCGTTCCAGCGCACAGTGGGCCAGAAGACCGTTGAGGCGGCCGGAATTCTAGACCCGGTTTGAGCTCCTGAGTCGCTAAGTGGGGCTCGAATCGAACGCGTGACCCCACCAATGGATTGCTCTCCAAACGAGGAATCCATTGGTGGGGTCACGCAGTCACGCATCCCTAGGCCCTTCTATAACTTAAGCAGTCGCCCCATTGAGATTTGGTCCACACAACTACAACGTAAACCGCCGTCAGGTCCATCTTCCCGCAGCGCTGCTGCGCTCTGTTAGCTCGGCCGCCCCACACCCCCCCCCCCTCCACCCCCTCCTCGGAAATCTGTCGGACAATGACGGCGATGATCCGACAAAAGGCCCGCGTCATCAGCGCCATTACCGGCCAGGGCCGAGGAAAGTCCCTCCGTGTGTGCCGCCCACTGTGTGCTCACACTCACGCCTCGCTCGCTGTCTCTCTCTCTCTCTAACACTGGTGGTGGGTTAGGACCCATCGGTTCGGACTCTGGAGCTCGAAACGCGTCTTAGAATTTCGGCCGCCGGCGCCGGTCTTCAGGCCCAGTGTGCGCTGGCCGTGTACCGTGCTCGCCTGCGCAACAACAACGGTCGTGGTTTTCGCCCGCCAGGCCGGCCAGGCCCGAGGCGTGCCCGGGCCATTTTTCGTCCGCAGCCTTCGCCTTGCCCTCCGCGCCGCCGTCTCCCTCGCACCTCCACGGAACGCGGGCCGAGCGGGACGGAGACGGACGGCGCGCCGGGAGTCTGCGGCAGGCAGGGACGCATCGGGCATCGGGGCGTAATGCCGTTGCGTCACGATCGCCGCGGTCACGCTGGACGCTGCGCTGGCTGCGCTGGGTGCGCGCCAGAGGATGAAAAATTCCTCGCACCGCTACGCGATTACGCGGTCCCTGCGCACCGTGGACTTGTTGTTTTGTTTCGCTCTTTTCTCCTCTACTGTTATGGCTAGACCCCTTCTGTTCTACTTGAATTTTTATTTAAAAAAATTTGTCCACTCATGGCCCTTTTTTTTTTTTTTTTTTTTTTTTTGGCGTGTGGCGATGCCTGTATTCACACTTCCGGCCGGTCTTTACGACACCATTTGGCGCGGTTTAGAGCCGTCGATGGCCGATCGATCTCGCTGCCGACACGTTTCGTTTGGATCGCCGCGCCGCGCTGCAGCAGCAGATGTGGCGTTGCACAGTGGGCTAGAAACCCGCATTCGATTGGACAGTGTGCTGGATGGCGGGAGATGTTGTCGCAGGTCTCATGGGCGCCTCCTTTCCCTGCATCAGCAGAGAGAATAATTGGCGACCCCTGCAGAGCGGGGGCCCCGCGGGGGCATCCTGGAGACATGCCTCGTGCGCGAGGCGACACACTTAGCCCTCTCTCTCTCTCTCTCTCTCTCTCTCTCTCTCTCTCTCTCTCTTCCTCTCTCTCTCTCTCTCTCTCTCTCTCTCTCTCTCTCTCTCTGTCTCTCTGACACCGCCCGGTGCGGAATCGGCTGGTGAACAGCTAATAAATGCGACGGAGGCGCGGCCGCCGCCCCATTGGGGCCTCCCCCCTCCCCCTCGCGTGGGCAGACCTGCTGGTGTGGCCCCGCGGGTCGCGTCTCGCTGGCCGGTGCAGTGCAGTCCGGGGTTACGCTTTGTGTGCAAATGGCGCCTCCCTCCGGTCGGGATGCCTCAGGCTGCCGCGATGCTGCACCGCGTGAGAGCACACAGCGCGGGACCCATGCGAGGCCGGCGCCGCCAGGACAACCCTGATTCGAGTCCTTGGCGGCGCCGGGGCGCTCCAATAAGGACATGATTGAGATCGTGTCCTCCTTGCACACCGAGGCATGAAGCAAGCTCGTCAAGTGTCGTGGCCTCGGGGGGCAGACCGAGTGCAGTTTGCCGCGTTTGCCGACCTGCCGGGAGGTTTCGTCTCCCTCGCACGGTGGGCCAGAAGACCGGCGCAGGCGGCCGAAATTCAAGACGCGTTTTGAGCTCCAGAGTCCTATTTAGCGACTCTGGAGCTGAAAACGCGTCAATATTTGTGGCCGCCACGCGCCGGTCTTCTGGCCCACTGTGCTGTCGGGCGGCCTGCCGTCGGTGTTGACGATCCGCGAACACGGGCTGGGCGGTTCGCCGTGCGCCCCGTGTGTGACCTTTGCGATGAGTGACGGCCGCGCTGACCGCACTGTTTGGAGAAAGTATTCGCGGAAGGACGATTGTCGTAAAGTCGGTGCGGTCCCCGCCGGCCGGGCCGGGCCCTGCGCCTGCGCCGCCCTGCGCCGCCCTGCGCCGCCCTGCGCCGCGGTGGGTCGCGGGCAGCAGCGCGGCCACGGCGACGCCCCGGGGGGAGTTGCTTCAAATGGGCGGACTAGAAAATAAAAAGGAGAAAATAAATAAAATGGCATCGCCCTCGAAAAAAAAAGAGCAAAGCGCCGATGTGGCTTTTATTTTTTGGGCGGGAATTACCAAGTCAGGGTTATTGTCATGCTAAATGAAGGAACGCGGTTGAACGATAATTGATTCCGCCTCGCATTTCTGATTGAGACGCCGTTCCTTATGGCGGGGCCCCTTTGACGGCGTTGCATGTGACGCGTTACGAGGGCGCCGCGGCGTTGCGTCGGCTTGCGTGCGACGCGGCCAAGTGTCGCGCTTTGTCCTGCAGGACGAAACGACTTTTGAGTACTTCCGGTGGACAGCAGCAGCAGTGGGTCACGAGGCTGTCTTCTTTTTTCGTTTCTCTGCCGCCATGATGGTCCTCGCTTGCTTCTCGCCGCTCCCTTGGCAAACCCCTTCATTATCATCAAGTGTCACTTACTTCAACTTTCCGGCGCAACTTTGAGACTACGGCAATCCTGCGGGTGCAAGTCGCGTCACTTGTGCAAGTTTAGTGCTGGATTGCTAATAATAATAAAAAATATATCCCTCTCTCTCTTTTTTTTTTGTTGCGGGTGAGTGGGCGTTCTGCAGTGATGCACACGTAAGCGCAAGATTGAGATCTTTTAACACGCGCTGCAGTTAGTGCCTTTGACGGACGGCACCGCAGGGCTGCCGCTGCACCTCAGGACTGCTGCACCGCACTGCACCGCACTGCACGCGTTGCTGCGGCAGCTTTCACTGACCGGCAATCATTAATCGCCGCGCGCCGAACACATCCGTGTTTGGTTTTAAAAAAACAACAACATGAACAACAACAACAACGACGACGAGATCGCAGAGTGCAATGTCAAACGCCGGGACTCGCCCGTCGATCACGCGTGTATTGTCGATGGACTGATTGTCGGGCTCTGACCAACTCAATAAGTGCGAGGTCGCTCGGGCGCTGTTGACATAATGTGCTGGTGGCGCACAGTGGGCCGGAAGACCGGCGCAGGCGACCAAAGCTCTAGAGACATTTTTAGCTGCAGAGACGCTCAGCAGGACTCGGACCGAACGTGTGACCCCACCAAAGGATTCCTCGTTCGGAGAGCAATCCATAGGTGAGGTCGCATACGTTTGGTTTGAGTCCTGTTTCGCGACTCTGTTTCAGCCGCCTGCGCCGATTTTCTGGCCCTCTGTGTAGTGGTTTGGTTGGTCCTGTAGGGCCCAACAGAGAAAGCAAGGGAGGCCCTGGAGACTTAGGCCTCCAGGTCTGAGGGCTCACTAGGGCCTAGGGCTTGTTTGACTGATGACGCCTCGTGAAAAGGGCTGCCGTGGAAGGGCTCTTTTGAAGGGCTCTCTGGCTCTGGGGAGAAAGTGCTCGTTGTTCTTTGGAGCGAGGGCGACGAAAAGTAATGGGAGGCGGATTCGCGAAGCCAGGCCGCGGGGGTTTACGACGACCCGCGTACATGGCGCGGAGTTACTTCAGAGCCGCAACTAAGTCCTATCGAAAATAACGCGCGCCGACTATTACTCAAACGGCAAGTACGTGGTGGGGGCTGGGAGGAGTAGTAGTTCTGTATCATCTTACAGCGGCGGCTAACGAAGCGAGCGAGAGTGTGTGAGTGTGTGTGTGTGTCAGAGGCAGCCTGCTCGGAGTGTCCCCTATTTCATCCCTCAAGCAGGCAGGTAGCAAAAGCCATAGGGGTATCGGCCGTGTGTTAAATGGAGGTGCGTGCACTCCGCACGCGCGCGGCTGCCGAACGATTCCGAAGAGCTGTCTCGTCGCTCTGTCTCTCTCGCACCGCCGCGGGACGACCCACGAGTGGGACAGAGACAGCACTGCTCCACCCGAAATTTACGGCTCGGTAGTTATAATGCCGCAACACGTTGTCGCAAGGCTGTGCTTCGAGAAAATGCCTTCGAACAGACCGGAAAGAGTTATCGCCACTTGGACCGTCACATTCATGTGGTCGAAAAGGACTCAGTAGTTTCGTATCCCGAAGCACCCGTCCTGGTAAAATGAATCAAATCTCTGTGTGCGGTGGTTTACTCACTGACACATTTCACTCGCTGAAACGCACTTTGAGACTGAGTTATTATTATTACGGCACGATGCATACGCTGATTTGCGTAACGATGCCGGGTAGGCACACCTGGGCGTCACGGGCAGGACACTTTCTCGCAGTGAATATGGCGAAGGCACTAATTGGAATGTTGGCAGCCCTGCGGACGGCCCGCCGTCACGCGCCCCGTCGTTTGGTTGGCTGCAATAGATTCTGCGCACAGGCGGACATTAAAAAACAAAAAACAAAAAAAAACAAAAAAAATAAATAGTGCAAACAGTAGCAGCAAGAAAGTAGCACCACGCCCGGAATAGGCACTTGCTCTGCTTTACTCGGTGGTTACTTTGGATTAACAGCTTGCCTTGAAAAAGCTTTGGACCAGAAATGAACGGCAACAGCGAAGGTAATGTCGCATGAGGAGCCTGTACAAGGTCTACACTGTTGTGACCCGCAACAACAACAACAACAACACCGGGCGACGGGCCGTGTAATGAGGCTGGCCTGACGGCCATGCTGTATCGCACCACTGGTCGACGCGCGTCTTCCCGATGGCTATCGCGAAAAGGCGGCTCTTGATTGGCAGCGCACAGTGGGCCAGAAGACCGACGCACTGCGGGCGGCGGTGAGAGTGTTTTCCGGGACGGGAGGTGTTCGCGCGTCGAGAGAGGCTATGAAGGGCTCCACACGTCTTACAGCAAAAAAAAAAAAAAAAAAAAAAAAAAAAAAGTAAGCACATTGATTTTTGTTTGTTTGTATGTAAACTCTTCTGAATGATAGAATTTTCACTTTCAAGTTTTCGTGATTTTTGCTGCTGCTGCTGGACTGTGCTGCTCACTCACTCACTCACTCACACTGCCGCGGCTCCAGGAAGTGACCCGCGAGCGCAGCGTCCTGCATCTCTCTCTCACACACGCAGTCTCACACGCACGCCGCACTGACAGAGGCTGCATGTGCTATTGCAAGCGTGAAGTCATATACGACCGCGGGGGGGCCGCCGCCGCCCGCGCCGCGGCGTCATCTTGCGTACCCCTTCCCCTCGCCAATCACCCCCCACCCCTTTCCACCATGGCCCTATTAGCACGACTCCCGCACTTTCCCCGTTTCCTCCCTCGGGAAAACCAAGCCGGCCGTAGCAGTGAGTTTGCCCAGCGCGTGCCACCGCGGTTCGCGGAAACGCGCACGCCTCGTTCATTATATGGCCGAATAGCACTCGGCCTTCTCCTGCGCTGCGCCGACTCTCTAGCCTTCCCTTTTATTTACTTTGTGTCCTCGTTGGATCCTTTCGTGTTGTTGCCTGTTAGTTTCTTGTGTCCCGCAAAGCTGTGACGATGGCCGAGAGTGCAGAACAAATACAGCTATTTGAAATGGCGTCGGGCTCCTGGACTTTACGGTCTCCCGTGGCTCAGTCCTTTTGCTGCTTTTTGCTGCGCCGCATCGCGGCATCACATTGTGCACCCGAAGGCCGAAAGTGGGGCACCGGAGGCGCTAGTGCGGGCCGCCGCCGCCACCGGCCGCAGGGGGCGCCTCGGTCGGTCTGCGGGGTCGGACGGCCGCCTGCCTCGGCTTGCCGCACGGAAAAAACTCAATTCACATTCATGCCGCACTAGTTTTCTGACCGCTCAAAAATGAAAAAAACACAACACACACAAACACACAAAAAAAAATCAAAAAATAATAATAAAGAAGCAGAAGTACAGAATTATTTTTTTCCCCTAACCCACTTCTACGTTTTTGGTAACCCACACTTCGCGCCTTGTGAATGACGCAGGCCAAATCACTCATCGCAACCAATGTGCTTCCGTCGGAAACACACTCACACAGACACACCTACACATGCACACGAGAGTCCGCGTGCTCGCCTGTACTCGTGCGCTCACATACACACATGCGAGCGTGCGTCTCCCTACTCACATGCACACACACACACACACACACACACACACACACTCACGAGGTGCAGGGCGTCCTTATAGCCACGGCGCGGCCACAAACATATGCAAGGTATCAATTATAGTGGTACGCGGGGCAGAGAAAGGGGTATCTAGTTAGTGCGGGGGCGCAGCCAGGCCGGCCGAGGCGATGAGGTAAAGGGAAGGCGCCGCTGCCGCCGCCGTGGCTTCGGATACACGTGACCAGCCCACTGCTTTCTATTCACTCGGCGTTTATCAGTAACAGGAGGGGAAAAATGGTGGCGAATTACCCAAGCCAAGTTGGTCTTTTCGTGTGAAGGATACTGACAGCCCGGCGGCGCCTGCTCTGTATCCGGTACATTGGCTTTTCGAACAGCCCGCCGGATGCAATCAGCGCTACATTTCCGGCCGCGCTGCCGCTGCGATCCCCGCGCGCCTCGCTGTCCCACTGTGCGCCATTGTGCCACCGCGCCACGTGTGACCGCTAATTGAAACCGCTTATTTGACCGCCCGGTGAGCGCTTTTGCCTGTGGATGTACCTCTATGCACTTCCAGAAAAGAAGGTGCTTCTAACACGACACGATTTTGGCGTGTTTCCAGAACATATTATTGCAGGGTGTTGAATTTTGTCAGGTTTTCCCACCATCGCATTTACCTGTATCAGTGGAGATGGTTAGAGGGGTGGGTACTTATCTCTTTAAGGTTGCCATAAGCCTTAGATAAACACTGCTACTCGTTGAATAATCAATTTCTAGGCTTTTGTTATCCCACGCTCTATGAGGTGGCCTCGCTTTCCAAGATACTGCGGGACGGAGGTGCGTAGGGCTGTGCGAAGCACCTGCCCAGCGCATCCTCATCTCCATGTTATTGAGCCAAATTACACGCGTCGGCCGATTCATTTGAATGCGCGCCGTGTGGTTAGCTGTCATTATATCAGCGCTGCTCTCGTTGTGCCGATTTTTCCCGCTTTGTTTTTCCTCGTCCCACCGGAAGAGGGGTGTGGACCGTTATGCATGTCCGTCGGTCACGAAGCCATTTCGGTTGCCACGGCAACCGTATCGTTATATTTCCGGCGCGCGTTCGGTCGGCGATGTCGTGAAACGCCGCACAGTGGGCAAGAAGACCGTTGAGGCGGCTAAATTGTAGACGCGTTTCGAGCTCCATAGTTGCTAAACGGGACTCGAATCGGACTTGTGACCCCACCAATGGATTCATCGCCTGGAGAGCAATCCAATGGTGGGGTCACACTTTGGTTCCGGTCCCATTTAGCTACTCTGGAGTCAAAAACGCTTCCGCCAACCCGCAACCGCCACCACCGGTCCTCTGGCCCACTGTGCGCCGCCGCGCGGCGAGTCCATTTTTTGCTCAAAACGGTCGCGATCTGTCGGCAAAACGGCAAGGGGAGAGAGAGGCAGATTAGAAACACGAGATCTGATTTGTTTTTCATAGCCACCTGACGTACGGTGGATATCCGGTCCACCGGACTTGGCCGCCGCTCGGATGTTTAATGCGAACACGGCGCCTGAGGGACGCGGGGCGCGGGTACCAGTTACCGTTACACTTTTCCTCTCGGTTGGAATAACCGCTCGGCAAAAGAGTGGCTTTTGACGGACTTTTGCAACTGGTATCGACAACTTCATCCGCAGTGTGGGTGCTGGGGGTAACGTCCGCTTTGTAAGCTTCATCGAAGCTATTATCGGAAGCTTTATCTTATCACCCCGCACCCTCGAGCAAGGTGGACCTGTGAGTCACGGAGATTAGGGCCGCACCGTCACTAGCACAGTGGGACAATGGAGTAACGATGCCCATGTTCGCATAGTGCAAGAAAGAATTAAACGACAGTTTTATACGAAATTTTAGACATTTTACTTTATTATGCCGAAACAAAAGAAACGGAAAATCTCGTAAAATCGAAGTTTACAAAATACAGCTGATCATTTGGTAAAGGGATAAACCCCTGTTATCTGCAAAATGAGACTGCTAGTTTTATGCTGACGCTGGGAGCCTTTGATCTGAAACTTGGGAGTGCATTTACTGCGGGCGAAACTGCGTTTGGACAGCCGTGAGGGTTCCCAGTCGCCCCTTCCGATTCGCGAACGCCGCGAGGTCAGCAGACTGCGGCAAACCCAAACAAACCACCCCCGCATGCGCGTGTGGCGGGCCCAGCATGGCCCATGGCCCGCGCCCATGGCCCCCGCTCATGGCCCGCCGGCGCGCGCCGCCCGAACGGCGGGACCCGAAGTTGCCCGAACGCGAGCCGAGCGCCGACCCGAACGCGATGCCGGCAAGGCGGCGCGGCTGGCAGTCAGTCGCTCGCCTCTCGCCGCAGCGTCGCGACGCCTGTTCCGTTCCGTGTTCGTTCCGATCCTGCCGCCGCGAATTTGGACGTGTGTTGGGGGTGGGACCACTGCGACCACTTCGACCGGAGGGCCGAAGGAAGGGAGAAGGCCCGAAGGGCGTCGCCCGACCAGTGGGGGCAGCAAAGTGTTGTGCCCAACAGTGAGTGGATTAAAGTGCTGTGAGTGCATCTGGCGAGCAACCGGCGTCTTTTGGGATTAAACAAAATACACGAGTCGGCGGCGGTGTCCTCGGCAGGTGAGTCCTTAGCTAACGGTCAAGTTCCCTCGTCTTTTTTCGCCGCAGTCTCACGGTAGCAAGCGGCAGGCGGCACACCGGTGCCCCGGGCCGTGGCGGGGCGCGGCGGGGCGCGGCGGGGCGCGGCGGGGCGCGGCGGGGCGCGGCGGGGAGCGAGAGGTGTCCCTCTGGCAAATGACTTTGCCCTGGAAAGCCTAGAAACTGTCGCACCTAGCCAGGCAGCCCCGGCCGACGAGCCATTATTTTCCACTCTGTCATGTCTGGAAAATGGCGAGAGCACTGCATGGTTTGCAGCGCCGCGTCCGACACGTTTCGCAAATTCATGTCTTTAAAAGACCCTCTGTCTTGTTCTTTCTTGGTCGTTTGGCCTCCTGTCGTTGTCCTCTTGCCATGAAGGTCCTATTTCTAGAGTAGAACAACACTTCGTTCTTTTTAACACAATGTCGCAAATTTCGATGAAAAAATTAAAATTTAACAATTTAAGTCAACAAAAGTAAAGGGCATCCCGTTATGGTGCGCAAGAATATTAAACGTGAATTTTTGTAAGTGCGACGAAATTGCACACGCTCTTGTTCCTTGTGGGACCGATTGAAGACGGCCATAATAACTGGCGGGCGCGGCGGCCCGGCCCTGCAGCCGGCCGTCCAGACGACCAGCCGGTCCGGCCACTGCCGTGTGTGTAGGTAGGTCAAAGCCGACGGCCGCCTCGAACGCACCAGTTTCGCTCAAAGTACTCCCGCGCTGTTCAAGTGCGCTGATTTGTTTGTTTTGTTTGAAATAAAATTACCATCCATCGTGGCAGCAATTGCTTTGCCTGCAAGTTTGACTTTGCTTAGAGGTTCTCAAGATAAAAATGGGTGATCCACTCATTGAACTCACCCACAGGGAATTCCCCGTTATTCTGTAGCGCTCGCGAATTCAAATCATTAATCGTCTCGCGAGTGGATTTGGCGAGCGGGCGGCCCTGACGGTATTGAATCCCGAGTTGTTGTGCCCTCTCGATTATGTGGCCGGCGTTCGCTTGGCCGAGCTCAGCTCTTGAAATAAACGTCGTCGCCCCGCCGCCCCCTTCCCCCTTTTCGGCGGACGAGCGACCGTCCACTGAGGAGTGCGTCGCGTCCACTTGGGGCGGACGGACCTTTCAGCCTTTCGCTCTGAAATTCCTACGCAGAGCTTCCCGTGTCCGCTGGGAACGCACCTTCAAATTCGACCAGGAACCTGTCAAATACTTTTTTTATGCGCGGTGCACGTGCAGGTGGGACGGATTCATGAAGGTAGTTTTGTTTCTAAATCGGCTAGACGGTCAGTAATTATCATGCGATTCAAAACGAGAAGTTGCTGATTGTTTTTTTTTTTTTTTGCTGTGCACCGAAGAAAGGCGCTTATTCGTTGATTGAAGTGTGCCCTTTTCGTCGCTTGAGGTGCGAGGAGGGGGGGGGGGGGGGGCGAGCAGGTGTGCAAGCCCCCTTCGTTCGCACCAGGTGCGTGTCGAAGCGCCCAGCTGATGTTTTTATTCCCAGCTCTGTTTGGGCGACTTGGACAGGTCAGTGTCCCTTGCTCGCACGTGGCACGGCACCTGTCTGCCAAAGAGTGAGTCTTTCGGAGTGTGTCTTTGGGAGTGAGTCTTTTGGAGTATTCTCACTGTGACGCTGCGCAAGCCGTCTTCATGGCAGTTCCAGATTTAATACGTCCATTGGCCTGGAAAGCGCATGAACCGAAGAAGGAAGTAAAAACGTACGCCCATCAAAAATGGTACATGCGTCTGTGCGTGTCTCTGAGGCATCATATAATGGAAGTGAGATAGGAGCGCGTCTTCCGCGAGGCGTTTCCTTCCCGAAGCTTACTCGTGCCGCAGGAGGGAAAAGGAAGAAAGGAAGACGCAGTTCGATAGTGTAATGGTCATTGCTTCCTTTATTCTCTCTGTTCCTGTTATTTCCTCACTCGAAGTTATTTTTATCATGTGTAAACTGGTCATCTCCCACCTAGTTCGAATCTCCTTTTCCAAGTAATTCATTCTTGTCCCAGCTGGCCTGTGTACACACACACGGACAAGGACCACGGTTGCGTATGACACCCGTGTAAACACGCTGGACGAGTGGGCTCCTACCGGGAGCCGTTAGATCAACACGGACGTAACAACAAACGGCGCCGTCAACGCTGCGCGCCAACAATAAGCACCATGCACCCACCTGGCCGCTGCACAGCACAGTGGGCCACAAGACCGGCGCAGGGCGCAGGCGGACAAAATTCTAGACGCGGTTTGCGCTCCAGAGTCGCTAAATGGGACTCGAATCGACCGTGTGACCCCACCAATGGATTGCTCTCCAAACAAGGAATCCATTGATGGGGTCACACGTTCAACTCGAGTCCCATTTAGCGACACTGGAGCTCAAAACACGTCTAGAATTTTGGCCGCCTGCGGCGGTCTTCTGGCCTACTGTACCGCTGGACGCGTGAATCGAGCGCAGGCTGCTTTTGTTGCATTTGGCTGCATCAATTAGGGCCACGCGGTATTTTAATGCCGTTTCCCGCGCTTTTCTCGGAAGCAGCGTCGTTATACAGCGCCGGCGCCACGCGGTCGGCTGCGACGCGGCGAGTCGGCGGTGCAGGTTTCAAAAGTGTAGTCCGATGCAGGGATTTGAGGACGATCTCCGCAGACAGACAGACAGACAGACGCACCGAAAGCGTGTGCCTGCATTAGCATACAATGGACAGGCGCTGTCCGCGGACAGTCCGTCTTATTGAAGGGCCGTCCAGGCGGAGTCCGGACGCAGTGCGGACCGGGCGCTCTTGCGCAACGGCACTCTAATTGTTTTCCAAGACGTGTCGATCAGGCGCAGGCCTGTCCGATGCACGATGTGCTGCCGGCCCCTTGCTTGCTTTCGTTAAGTCCCACTGCCAAAAATCGGTAAGTATCGAGTGGCAATTACTCTATGTCAAGGTCATCGGCTCTATGAGGGACCTGCGTAAAACTCGAAGTTCCTTTGCTATTGTCGTCGATGCAAAATGAAGTCGGTCGCCCGGTGCGCCTTGCGTCTGGCCCACCCGGTGCCAATTACCTCTCCGTCCAATCAGGAGACGTGATCATCAAGGCCTCTAGGCTGCAGCAGTCCTGCAGCGGAACCACTCATTTTCGTATTGCCTGCCGTCGACACGCTTCGCCCTAAGGAAGAGCGGGGTAGCGGTTTCCACCTGCTACGCGGTTAATTTTTTTTTTTTTCAAGGAAAAATTATATCTTTGGAAAGTTAAAAAAAGGACTTCTCGCTTTTTTTCCCGAAACCACCTAAATTTGTGACGCATGGAGTGTGCGAAAACAAACCGTAATTTGATTATTATCGTCGTTGCGGTGGGTGCCGCTGGCGCTGCCGGGGCAGCCACGCGGACAGCCAAAGGCATGCCAAAGGTCGCCCGCCACGGCCGCGACCACAAAAATGCCCGCATTCGATTCAGAACGAATTTTCTCTTCAATTATACATCCGACCGCATAACGAGGTCCTTATTTGACAATGACCCTGTTCGATAACATCCTGGAGAAGTCGCTGCCTTGTAATTGGGCGGGCCGTGCTGGCCAAAACAAACACAGTGGCATGTTGTTCCTGGGCGGGCACTGCGCGGACAGGCGGTAGGCATGCGGTGCTGCAGCACGGCGTGATGTACGCGCTCCACTTCGATCGGCCCCAAGCGCGGCGCACCGGCGCGCACCTGTTCACCTCCACCATTGCGACGCGATATTTTCCGTCGTTCCCTTTACCTGTTTGGGTCTCTTGCGACGATAGCAGACGGCCAAAGGGACGCCCGGGCCGCCTACGCCCCTTCGTGCACTGTCAGCCTCCTCCTCGACTCCCGAGTCCAGAAAACCTGATCTCCCCCATCTGTTCGGCTAAATGAATCGACATCGGAACATCGCCGTACAGACCGCCGGCGTAGGAACGACTCTGTGTGTGTGTGTGTGTGTGTGTGTGTGTGTGTGTGTGTGTGTGTGTGGCGGCGCCAAGGCGCCATGCATATGCATAGGGCTATAATTCTGGCTGGCCTGTGATCCCCGTAAACGCGAGTAGTTGGACCGGCCGGACTGTGTCCGTCCCCCCGTCGTCCTGCCGGATTGCTTCATCGGGCCGAGGGACCCGGAGCATTTATTATGGGGCGTCGATTCCTAGCATTGGTCGGCGATTGGGTAACTAAACATGGCACGCGCCCTTGCCGGGGCCCCAGGCACTTCCGGAGGTCTTTGTTTTGGTCGGCCTATGCTCTGCGGATGCTGCGACCGCCGCGATGAGCGAGGCGAATCTTTTTGCTTCATTACAGGCCGTCGTGCTCGTCCGGCCAGCTTCCCACGGCCGCGCCGCACCGCGTCATGTTCGCGAATAAAGTGGCCGCCGTGATGTCACCGCCGTGACGGCCCGGCCGACGGACGGACGGACGCACAGTGGGCCAGAAGACTCGACGCGTTTTAAGCTCCAGCGTCGCTAAATGGGAGTCGAACCAAACGTGTGACCCCACCAATGGATTGCTCTCCGCACGAGGAATCCATTGATGGAATCACGCGTTCGGTTCGAGTTCCATTTAGCGACGCCGCTGCTCAAAATTCGTCTAGGTTTTTGCGCCGCCTGCGCCGGTCCTCTGGCCCTCTGTGCGACGCAGCGCCCGGAGCCCGGAGCGAATCGGTGGCGCCAAGGCCAGGGGGGAACTGCAACAGGCGGCCGCATTGGAGCGATCCAAAAGAGCGCAGCTTTTGTGCGCATTTTTTCCCCTCTTTTTCTCGGCGGCGCCGCCCGCTCGCCGCTCGCCGCAAAGTCCGTCGTCGCCGCCGCCGCCGGGGAAACGGCTCGGCTGGGCGGCGCGCCGCGAGGCGGAGGCAGGCAAGGTGTCCGTAATGGATATGCGTGTATCGCGGTGAAGAATAAAATGCGCGCCTCGCGGTGTCGTGCGCGGTCAGTCACGCTGGACGGTGTCCTGGATGCGCTCGCGGCTCCAGCCCCTCCGGCCGCGGCTACGCCTTGGTTTGTACCGCCGCACAGTGGGCCAGAAGACCGTTGAGGCGGCCAAAATTCCGGTCACGTTTTGAGTTCCAGAGTCGCTAAATGGGACTCGAACCGAACGTGTGACCCCACCATGGGTTGCTCTCCGAACGAGGAATCCATTCGTGGGGTCACACGTTCGTTCGAGTCCCGTTTACCGACTCTGGAGCTCAAAACGCGTCGTGGATTTTGGCCGCCTCAACGGTCTTCTGACGCACTAGGCGGCGCCCCGCGAGCGGCAAAGGGATAAAGTGTCATCAATCTTGGTTAGTTAGCGGCGTTGGCGTCGGGCCGGCCGACGGGCTTCCCTGGTGGCAACCTGCTGACGATGTGTGTGAGCGGGGCGGCAATCATGCACGCCGCCATCATCGGGCACGACGCACGCCCGGGGGCGGCGGACCGGCAGGCAGCCAGTGGGCAACCAGTGGGCAACAGTGGGCAACCAGTGGGCAACCAGCGGGCAACCAGTGGGCAACCATCAGGCAACCAGACTGGGAAGTGTCCTGGACGTGACGCGGCTCGGCCCAGCCAGCCGTGCGTTGCGCTCTCCTTGTCGGTGCCCGCGGTGCCCCGGGGCCGCGGCGGCGTTGTCGCGGTGCGCCTTTGAGCCGCGGAATCGGCCAGCTGCGCGAAGCACGCCGCAGCACGGCGAAGCCCCGGGGCGGCAAGGCGTGACGCCGGCAAAGGCTGCGACGGGGAGCGTCCCTAAGCCTGCGCAGAGTGGGCCAGAAGACCGGCGGCGCCTAAATTCGACTCGAACCGAACGCGTGACCCCACCAATGGATTCGTCGTTCGGAGAGCAATCCATTGGTGGGGTCACACGTTCGATTCGAGTCCCATTTAGCGACTCTGGAGCTCAAATCGCGTCTGGCCCACTGTGCGTCGGCCGCGTCCTCAGATAAGACGCGGGCGTCACGGCGTCTGGCGCGGCGGGGACGCGGCCGAGTGACACGTCCACGTAGCGGATCCCTGTCTGGCCGCGGGCTGCAGCAGGCTGCCGGGAGGCGCGGAGGCGGCCGTTTCTCGCGGGTAACTCGCGGGTAAGACACGCGGATCCCGTACGGCTAATGGCGCGGCCACGTCCGCCGCCCGACTCGCCTGCAGCGACACACGTGCCCGTTTTGCACCTGCCAGAAAGTGCGGCATTCCCCGACGTGCCGCCATTGTCGACCGCAAGAACACACACGGAAATTTGCCAAGTTTTTTTGTTGTTGTTGTTTTGGTGGCGGCTTCCAAATAAAAATCGCGCCCAGTTGGATCAAGTGACTGGGCACGCCCTGCGGTGGCCCTGTTTTCGATGATATTATTTGGGTCAGGTACCCAAAAGCCGGCCGCTCTTCTGGGCACGGCCGGCTGGGCGGGCACCGCCGCATGCGTGTGTGCGCAGTGCGGACTTCGCGTGCGGTGGCGGGCCGCCCAAAGTACCCTTCCGTTTCAGAGTGACCACTCACTGTGACGAGTATTTACCATAAGTTGAGGCTATGCTATTCGCTGTCGAAACTGTTTTGATCTCAAATAATGTGCACTCAAAAAGGTTCTAGTGTATCTCTAGAAGATCACTCTTTTTGGGGGTGCACGAAAGACGCATTCTGTTATTGCAAAGGCTGAAACTTTGACCTTCTGTAAGAAGCTATAGCTGCAGGAGGCAGGATCATGTCCAAGAAGACCTGTCAATCTTACTTACGAGCGACGGTGGTTGGTTCATCGTCAGTTTATTTTAACGCTGCAGTTGCAGTCCGCCCTGTCGTCACGCTATTGGGGTCAGTCGAGTGATGTTCACACAAACACACACACACACGCGCGCGCGTGGAAGGCCCCTCTAATTATCGGCGGCGTATAAGGGCCGCGCGGTTTGGCGCTTGTTGTCGTGCAGTAGACCAAAGAGTCTCAAAAAAAAAAAAAAAAAAAAATAAGAAGAGCGACTGAAAAAAAAATTGTGATGATGCGAGGCGAGTGAGCCCGGCGTGTGAAAGATGATCCGCCTCGTATTGGGAGGCTTTCTAACCCAACGAGAAGAGGCTGCGTTTATCAACATGTTTAGGCGGAACTTTTTTTACATCCTTTTCCCGGAGTGCTCTCTCTCTCTATCTCTCTCTGTCCCGCGTTTCCCTTTGGGAGGCGTGCCGCGCGGCGTGTGTGGATTACAATGAAAGCGTGCTACCGAAGAAGGGATTACTTTGAGCCGCGTATGACGGATAGTCCCTTTCTCCCCGGATAATCCCTCCCCTGGCTGCCGGGGAATGCGCCTTGCCTTCGCCTTGCCTTCGCCTTGCCTTCGTCTTGCCTTCGCCCGCAGTGGACGCCCCACAGCGTCCAACTCGAGAGTTTTCCGCCAAGTTTGCCCGCGGACTCCCCTATCATTTGCCCGCGCGACTCTCTCGGTTCGCGGACACTGTGATTGAAACCACTTTTGCTCTCGGCTCGATCGAGGAAGACGGCGGCGGCGGTGTCAAGCTGTCAAATTAGGCCGCCATAAGTCCAGGGCAGCGGCGCTCTGCGCGGAGACAGATGGACACGGCTGCGTGTTCGGCCCGAGGGGGAAACACGGGCAAATGGGGTGAGTTCTGTCCTGCCGCGGCGCTGCTACCGGGACCCTCGCGGCCAGTGGACGCACAATGGAATGCCCGGCCCGGTTCGGATTGAAGGATAAACGACCGCGCAAGCAGCAGCAGCGGGACCGGTCGGCGGGTTTATGTCGGTTCAAACAGCCGGCCGGGTCGCATAGCGCGGCTCGGCCTTCCGCCTGCCTGCAACCACTATGGGCTGCCAAAGGCCAGCGAACGCTTTTTCGCCACCTTACCTTGACGTTGAAGTGTGAATGTGGGTGCGCTGACCTTCACCACGGACCTCTTATGTCATCCTCTGTGGATTGAATCGTCGCTGTTTGGACTCTGTGTGGTGTGTGTGAGTGTGTGTGTGTGGGCGGAAGGACCATGAGGTTGTCCTGCTGACGAGGCACATGGTGAGGCGAATAGCATTGCCATTGTTGGGGCTCCGCATCGGAGCGACAGGCTAGCGGACCAATC
>CM060097.1:13091071-13116071 GCA_030522485.1 Stenchaetothrips biformis
CAGGGTGCGTAAACCCCGCGAGCAATGCCGGATCGCGGGAAAGTGGATAAAAGTTCAATTCAACCTCGCGAGAATTCTCTGTCAGTCAGGTGCAGTCCGGGTGCGCGGCGGCCGCGGCACTGACACGAAACACTTTCGCTTTGCGGGCCGTTTGCTACTGCGCCCCGCGTGGCGTTAGTTTGACGGGCGCTTTATATTTCGCAACGCACTTTGACGGCGGTCCGAGCCTCGATAGCATCACGAAGAAGAAGAAGAGTGACTCCCTCCCGCACTGAGTGGGGCGCGCAGGGACGGCTTCGCACGGTGGGTATGGATACGCCGATTGCACCGAGATAACCCGGCAGTAACGCGCTTACGAGTCCTTGCAATTCGAGCTAGGTCGACTTTTACTTCGGTAGCCGGTCGCCGAGCAGAAGGCGCGCACAGTGGGCCGGAAGACCGGCGGCGC
The DNA here is from genome assembly GCA_030522485.1 of Stenchaetothrips biformis. Classification (NCBI taxonomy): domain Eukaryota; kingdom Metazoa; phylum Arthropoda; class Insecta; order Thysanoptera; family Thripidae; genus Stenchaetothrips; species Stenchaetothrips biformis. The sequence goes on from CM060097.1 coordinate 13,091,520, forward strand.
AGGTGGCCGCGTTTTGAGCTCCAGAGTCGCTTAATAGGACTCAAACCGAACCTGTGACCCCACTTATGGTATTCCTGGTTTCGGAGAGCAATCCATTGCTGGTGTCACACGTTCGGTTCGAGTCCCATCTAGCTACTCTGGAGCTCAATACGCGTCTAGAATTTTCGCCACCCGTGTTGGTCTTCTGGCCCACTGGGCGCGATGTACACGACACTCATCCTATTTAGTGCTTGTCATTTCAAGCTGCACTCTTGTACGACAGCGTTTATAGGGGAGTGCTAAAAAGTAGAGGAAAACGTTCAGTTTGCAGTGCAGACACTTCCCCCGCTTGGATTGCCCTCGCGTCCGTCCCGCCGACACCTGCACTCGTGTCAATGACTCCGGTAGCGCAGTGTCCGGCAGACAAATAATGTAACGAGTAGCGTACCGTTACCGCAGCCGGCGCATCGCGGCCGAGCGCTGCCGAGCGCGGCGCCCGGAGGTGAGGAACTGCAATAGGATGTCGTAACTCTGACGAGGCGCGGCGGCGCGGATTCACGTTCACGTTCGGTACTGACGCACGCTGCAGTCGGCGCCGGTATTTTGCTGCAGCTGTCACTCCTATGTCTGTGTGTCGCGCATCCCGGCGGCTCTCATGAGAAATTCAGCCGCGTAGGGGCCAGGCCGCGCCCGGGATTGCAGTTGGAACTCCGTGAGATTCATAAATTTTTACAACCTCGGCCTCGCCTGGCGTGTGTATGGGCCGCAATGCCGCATCATTCATATTCACCGCCAGAAGAAATACCCATGGGACCCTTCTTAAACACTTACACGCCGACCTCCGCAGAGTGGGTCACGTGACCGTTGAGGCGGTCAAAATTCTAGACGCGTTTTAAGCTGTAGCGTCGCTCAATGGGACTCTAACTGATCGTCTGACCCCACCAATGGATTGCTCTCCGAACGAGGAATCCATTGGTGGGGTCACACGGTCTTCTGGCCCACTGCGCGACGCCGCTAACGCCACCTTTAATTCACATCTGCCATCTTTAGCAGCGGCTCGATTTAGGCCCAGCAAGCCGCAGCGCGGAATCCGACACGCCATCAGTCCGTCACCAATGCACGGCTATCTCGGGACCGAATCAATTTCAGCAGATGACAGATGGGCGCCCCTGGAGGAGCCCCCTCCCCCTCCCCCTTTTTTCTGCCTCACCACATCATCTCCCCCTCCCCTCTTGGCCGCAGGCCAGGAGCCTTCCCATATTACACGTCGGTATTTTGCTGTGCTGTTGCGTTCATTTCGTTTATTCCTTGTTCTCCACGCGCATAGAGCCCCTGGCCGCTGGCGGGATAGGCAAAAGGACACGTGGGTGCACGCGTGTTGCCTACCCTAGCTTTGTCAGGCGCTCCGAGTCGCGGAAGCGAGTTGCTTCGACGACTATTTCCCGCGTCCTTCCTCCTCCTCCTCCAAGTTGAACATTAGTTTCTTTCGACGTGTTGTTCAAGTACGTGAGCCCATACCGCGTCGAAGTACTCGGCTTCGCGTAAGGAACGACGCCTGATGACCGGCACTTCGTTTCGTGCCTTCGGTTTGTGTCGGCCCGGCCGCGTGGAGGGCGCCACCGTCGCGCAATTAGTCGAGAGAGAGAGAGAGAGAGAGAGAGAGAGAGAGAGAGAGAGAGAGAGAGACAGACAGACAGACAGACAGACAGACACACACACACACACACACACACATAGGCAGAGAGGTCGCCCAGATCACGACACGGTCCTAGCGCAGCGCCCGCCGGCCATTCAGGTGGGTGCGGTCCTTTTGGGAGAAATGAAATGTCAGCGGCCACCACCACGCAAGTCACGTGACTGGCCGGATTCCGGGCGGCGCGCGCGGAAGTTGGCGCCCGACGACGCCCGGAGGCGGCGGGCGGGCACCCAGTCCGGCACCCACCGCGGCAAGGTCACCAACCGCGCGGCATCCCTGCGAGTCCGGCAGTCAGTCCGGCGCGCTGAATTAGCACTCCGACAGCAGCTGAGGTAGCAATAGGAGTTACACGCGACCACCGAGGGAATTCTTTCTCGTCCGTCTTGTCATTCCAGTCTGGTTTTCTCATGGCGCACGGCAGCAGCGTCACCCCTGAGCCTTGTTGCCATGTTTGTACCAGCCGCGCAGCTTGGCACCGATACTCCTTGAGCCTGTCCGCTTCGGAGGGGATAAAAAAGGAAAAAAAAATCAGTCTGTCATTTTTTTGCTGCTTCCCTAGAAGCAAAGCGCACGGCGAAAGTTGACGTTTTTGCATTGGTTTGACAAATGTTGATCGTATCTCGGGACACTACTGCTTGTTCGATCTGAAAGGAGGCGGAGCCTCGGCCAATCCTTCAAGTGCGCGGCTCACTGACAAGCCTGCTAGTGAACCTGGTCAAGTGAGCAAGTCAAGTGAACCTAGTCAAGTGAATCTAGTGAGGTGCACCCGCGGGCTCGGCCTCGCGGTCCACCGTGATGAGCAGCCCGGTCACGATCCAAGGCCCGGCCGCTGCAGGGACATAGCTCACGTTGCCCACACGCCAGGTGGCGGCCGCCACAAAAGGCGCCCTGCCCTATTTAGCCGGGCGCGCGTTTAAACAGGCCCTGCAGTGCAAATGATCGATGGAAATGATTCCTGCCCCGAGCGAGCGGCCGTCGCTGAGTGAGTCGCCGGGCGCGTTAGCGTGTCGCATATGTCAGAGCGTCCCACGCCCTTGCAGGGATGGATTGGAGCACGTGGCGCCGCGCGCTAAGTACTTGGCGGTCACACTCGGCTTGATTGAGGCGTGGAGCACGCCGCATGGTGAGCAGCTTACAGAGTAGTGCACCGCAAAAAAAAAAAATATATTATAAAAATAATCAGCGATTGCTACATTGTTTCTACCCTGTTGTGAGCTGTCGCTGAACCTTTCCTCGTTATTGTTTGCTGGAAAAATTTACTCTGGACGACTGTTTGCAGAGTCGCTGAATGTGACGCCACTCGGGTGCCAAGTCCACGACCGTCTTGACGGAGGGACGCCCTCCAAGTTGACGCCGCAGTCACTTGTTGTTCTTTTCTTTCTTGGAATTGTTCGCTACGGCATTGTATGCGCAATTGTGTCTCGAGGCAAATTTTCGTTTTCAAAAAACACAGTGGGGCTGCTCTCATCCGGTTGTGTGAATCTCGTCACTGCACTGCGCGCCAAGGTGCTGTCGCGAAGCGCGGCAAGACGTTGGTATTCGCTGCATTGCGTGTTCCAAGGGTCGTTCACAGTTGAAGGCCGGGCTGGGCTTGCGGGCGAGGAGGATGCTCGACTGGCTAAAAATGCTAATACGTCGCGTGGAAGCGGTTGCGGGAGGCGGGGCGGGGCGGGGGCCCCCGCGCGGCGCGTCGGGCTGCCGCCTGACTCACAACATCAGTTCCCGGCCGGCCCCACCCGGCGCGGCAGCCTGCGGCCCGCGGTCGTGTGTCCTGTTCCTAACCTAGCCGGCCCACGTGGCTGCCCAGCCTTGGCTCGCGTTCCTTCCACCGGGCGGACAAAAAGTGAGGTTAGCTTCTTGTGCGTGACGCCTTGAAGGGCGGTGCGTATCCCTGCCCGAAGAGAGGTTAGGTGGCCGCTGCACGGGAATACAAAGGAGGTTAGTCGGCCTTGGATGCAGCAGTGTGCGTGCGCGTGCATGCGTGGGGCCCTGCCGGCCCTGCCAGCCCTGCCAGGGTCGTCGTCGCGTCCGCGGTAGCCGGTCGGAATGTGTCACTCGCAGGGCGGGGCGAGGAACGGCGGCGTCAAAGGGAGCCGTGACCATTAGCATGTGAACGAGCTTCTACCGGAAAAAGGGCCCTGTCGGTGAAAGGCTTGGATTTGACGTACCGCTAACGAATCGCTGAGCAGAGGGCTCGGCCGGCATACAAATAGCGTCACTCCCTGCGCCCTTTGAGCCCCGTCCCATCGTAAATACTACACGGCCGGCCGGGGCCCCGTCGAACAATGGCGGAACCGGTTCACGGCCAGTTTCAATTTGCCTGGCCTTCGTCCTAGGCTCTGCCAATAACGCCGGAAATGGACTCTCGATGAGTGTGTCGTCGGCTCGTCCACACACACACACACACACACACACACACACACACACACACACACACACACACACACACACACACACACACACAAACACACATATGCAGGCACACACATTTTCGAGTGATGCGTCGCGACGCTGGCCGTGACGAAGCTGGCATCAACTTGACTGCGACCACGTCGAGGGAATTCCAAACACGGGGGCCGGCTTTAGTGCTTGGAAAAGACTTCCGAGGGCGCGCTTGCCAGCGTCGTCACAAGCCACACACACACACACACACACCCACAGACGCGGCGGGTGCAGGACCTCCTCGTCCTGGGCGCCGCGCGACTTCGTGTGAGGTTCGATGCGGACCATGAATGGACGGATGGCACGAACGCTTTCTCCGCCACGATAGTGACATTCTCGGAGGGGACGCGAGCCGATTGGGCGCGCGACCCACGAATTACCTCCTGAAATGGAAGTTTGCCCGCGCTGCGCCGCAGAGCACAGTGGGCCACGCGGACAAAACTTTAGACGCGTTTGGAGCTCCAGAGTCGCTCAATGGGGCTCGAACCGAACTCGTACGACACGATGTTCCCGTCTCCGTCGCTCTCGCACGCAGCGCAGTGCCGCATCATGCGTACCGCCGACGCACGGTCATTTCATAACGCGTGTTGCAAAACACGAAATAAGTAAACTTTTTGGCGCGAACCGTCGAGCCGCCATTTCCCCTTTCACCCGGCGGGGCGCAGCAACAGTAGCGCCGGCGCTTGGTGCAGTCGGAAGGACCTACCGCGCGGCGCGTTGACCTGCACGGAAGGAACGCCGCGCGAAAAGTTGGCAACGAGACTTTCTCTAATTGCAGTCAGTCAGGCCAGGCCGCTGCCGCTGCCAATGCACCGAACTGCAGCTTATCCAACGGGAAAGGGTTTTGTGTCCGGGGTGCCGGGGCAGACGGATGGACGGCACACGGTGGGTCTGAAGTCGCTGAATGGGACTCGAACCGAACGTGTGGCCCCACCAATGGAGTCTTCGTTCGGAGAGCAATTCATTGGTAGGGTAACACGTTCGGTTCGAGTCCCATTTAGCGACTCTGGAGCTGCAAACGCGTCATCCGGGATTTCGACCGCCTCCGCCGCCGGTCCTCTGGCCCACTGTGCTGCCTGCAGACGGGCCGACCGTGAGACGCTCGCCTAGGCGGGCGGATTCTTGACGCGCGCCCCATGTGCGTCGTCTGGCTGACTGGCTCTGCTCCGCTCTGCCCCGCCACGCCTCGGCGAGCCCGCGGCCCTCGCGGCGCGTACACGGAGGGCTGAATCGCGCCGTGGGAGCCGCGCCAGCCTGCGCCGGGAGACACACTCTCTCTCTCTCTGTCGCTCCCACTAGGCACCCTCCATGAGTGTGAGAGAGACAGAACTCGTAGACTAATGGCGACGCGCGTCATGTGAAACTGATCGGCACTAACAAGAGACCGTGCGTACAGGACCAGTCTCTTGCCAGGTCGCATTCTGCGGAGAGAGAGAGAGAGAGAGAGAGAGAGAGAGAGAGAGAGAGAGAGAGGGAGGGAGGGAGGGAGGGAGTCTGCTTGTTGACCTCTCGGCCGTTGGTCCGCGCCCGATGCGTTTCATTCGGCGTTCTGGCCCATTGTCCGCGCGGCTGGCTCCACGATGAAAGCGATTGGCCGCCCTTTATTTAGATGACGTCCGTTTGGTTCCGCGGCCGACCGACTCATTTCCCGCCATCGCCGCCGGAAGGGGAATTTGACGCGGCTAACGGCGCGTGTGTTACTTAGTGGTCGCACAGAGGGCCAGAGGACCGGCTGAAACTCTAGCTGGACGCGTTTTGAGCTCCCGAGTCGCTAAACAGGACTCGAACCGACAGAGTGACCCCATCAACGGATTCCTCGTTCGGAGAGCAATCCATTGGTGAAATCACGCGTTCGGCTCGAGTCTCTCTGGAGCTCAAAACCCGTCTGGGATTTCGACCGCCTCCACCCGTCGTCTGGCCCACTGTGCGAACGAGCAAAGCCAGCCGAACGAGCAATCTCTCATCCGCGCGGTGCACGGCGAGGTGCATGCGGGCCTGGAGGGGGCAGCGCCAGATGAGATGGCCGGCCAGTCGGTTCCGCCCACGGTCCACAATCTCAGGCACATTCATCGCGCTGACGGCCAAAGTGTGGGGGTCCGGTCGACTGTGCCGCGCCGCTGCATCGCCACCAGCGAAACCGATCGAGTATTCGAGTGTGGGCTCCCCGACACGCGAAACGTTTTTTCGGGAAAGCCCTGCCGCCAGCCGATGCACAGTGGGCCAGAAGACCGCTGAGGCGGCCGAAATTCTAGACTCAGTTTGGGCTCCAGAGTCGCTAAATGGGACTCGAATCGAACGTGTGACCGCACCAATGGATTCCTCGTTTGGAGAGCATTCCATTGGCGGCGTTACACGTTCAATTTGAGTCTCATTTGACGATTCTAGAGCGCAAAACGCGTCTAGAAATTTGGCCGCCTCAACGGTCTTTTGGCCCACTGTGCGACGCCCTGTCGGCCGCCATCAGGACCGCCAACAGCCGTTTGTTTTGGGGCCCGAAAATCGAAGTGGAAGTCGTTTGTCTTATCGTGCCGCCGAGGTGGCCGCCCTGCTAGAGCGAGGCGCCGCCCCGACGGCTTACCTAACGGCGCTGTTGCAAGCGCCTTGAACCAATATCTGCCGGATTTCGACTATCCGACGATGGACGTGAAGACGCTTTTAAGTGGACGTTGATCATGTTTCTGCATTATGGATCCACCCAAGAGAATGAGCGGAATGCTTGCAAGTTATGCGCGTAAACTTGTACAAAGTCCTGGAATATTACAAGCGAGGCTTCCTTTCACCTCTTCCAGTGAGATTGTCCATAAAATGCGGGACGTAAATTTGCAGGCGAATAGCCAACCCCCCCCCCGTCTGAACCCAACTGGGTGCGTGTAGTCCTTCCAGACCCTGGTCACAGCCTAACGAAGACTCAGTCCCGTATTTTTGACACGCACGGCATTATTTTCCGACGGGCCTTTCGTAAATTGCCGGCGTCCGTCGTAATCTCATAAAGAAGGCTGGTCAGGGTTGCATGACCTGCAGCCCTTCGCCAAATAAAATGCAATCCGGGACGCCCGAAACGCGACACCCGGACGGACCGGCAATAACCCTCTACCTTTCTGGGTCTTGAACTCCGCCCGCCCTCGGTGCAGCCAGGAGTTGCGCTGGCGGGCCGCGGTGTTGATGCAGCCACAAGCCCCCGCGGCCTCGATCACCAACTCGATCACCAATTTGTCGCGTATCTGTGATCCCGATCACTGCCGCCGACGCGTGCCGCCTGGACCGTCCGTCCTCTTTGAATAAACAGCCGCGGTCCGGTCTCGTTGAGCACGGGGCTGCAGCTTGTTGTTCCTGAGGAAGCTGGGATGACGACGGCTTTAACGGTGCGGGCCTTTTTATGCCCCCAACATAAATATGGCGGCTTTACCGAGTGTACGAACAAACGGATATCAAGCGATGCGGCCGGCCGCGTGTTTGGACTGCCAGTCACAGCAGCTGCAGCCACTGCAGCCTCGGACGCCTTCGGCGGGGCTGCTAAATATAGGAACGACAGACCGACGCCCTCCACGCCCCGTCCTTCCGGCCTCTGTGTGTGTGTGTGTGTGTGTGTGTGTGTGTGTGTATGTATGTGTGTGTGTGTGTGTGTGTGTGTGTGTGTGTGTGTGTGCCCAATGCCCTTTGTTGTCCGTTCTCATTTTCGTGTTTTGCCCCAGTCCCTTCTCCTGCTTGTTAACCTCAAGCAGCCCCTCTCGTTCGACTTTTGACGCGACGAAGAGGGCACGGTGTAAGGTGCATACCTTACAGTGTCAGAAAAACAAAGGTGACAAAATTTCAAAAAAAAAAAAATAAAAACTTTTTTTTTTCAAAGTTGTATTTTGTTTTGGATTTACTAGAGAGACCCTTTGGACTGCCCCGCGAGCCCCTTCCCTTCCAACGGGCATGCCACACTCTCTGGGCCCGTTGGGTGGCCCCGTGATCCGGTAGCGGGGCCGTTCGTCATCCGACGGGCCCACCCACCACTCGTCCTGCGCGTTTGATCTCGTGATCTCGGGATCGACCAGTGCAGCTGGTGCAGCTGGCTGGCCCACTGTGGGGTTCTTGTGTTCACACCCCACCGTGGCCCATCCCGTGGCCCACCCAGCCGCCCGCCTTGGCGCCCCGCCCCGCCCCGCCGCGCGTGTGTTTGTGTTGGCCAGCCTGCCTACAGTCGGCAGACCCGCTAATTAACTAACCGGTTGCAAAGCGACCGGGTTCGCATAGCAGTTGTGCTGTGTTGACCCGTGTTATCCTATACTGTATTTACTGACGAGCACTGTTGTTTTTCGACCAGCTCAAATAGGTATGACCTAAATTCTTTTCTCTCCTAAATTCGGTCCCCGAAATCTTGCGTTCCGCCGACCCGGCTGTAGGCTTTGAGTGAAGGAACGTGAGAGAGAGAGAGAGAGAGAGAGAGAGAGAGAGAGAGAGAGAGAGAGAGAGAGAGAGAGAGAGAGAGAGAGAGAGAGAGAGAGAGAGAGAGAGAGAGAGTGTGTGTGTCTTGGTGACATCATACCAAAGAGAAGCTTCGCCGAGCCGTGTTGCTGTCATGGAGCGAGGGGGCTGCTGACGGGGGGCGTCGAAAAGGCGCGTCGCGGCGCGCGCCGTTCAAAAATAGATGCCTCTCTCTCTCGCTCGCTCGCACGGCGACGGAATGGCGAGGCCGGCGGCGGCAGCGAAGGCGGAGCAGAGCAAGTTGTAGAACCGCAGTCAAACAAAATTACGGCAGCCGTGTGAGTGCGCCGCGATGACTCACTCGACTCGCGTCCAGATGGCCGGCCGGCCGGATATAGAACTCTGGAAGGGAAGCGCTGCAGCCGACGGAATACTGCCGAAAAGTGCGTTCGTGGAGCGTGTCGTCTGCTTCGAGTTAATGCTGCGCCAGGAGTCCTCCGCTGCGCTTAAAAAACAATGTTTGTTGTCATGCCCTTCACCTTGGGAGCAATTAACCAAAATTCTTTTGGTTCTATTTCGGTTCTCGGGGTCGATGGCCTTCAAAGACGCACAGCTAGCAACTTGGGAAAGGGTGGGCAAATATATTGATTTTCTGTTTTTGTAACCGTGTCTATGCGGTGTGCGCGGCTCCAATGTTGCGCCGTTGACAGGCGATGCTCCTGGGGCGCCTCCCCACGTCAGGTCCGCGGAAAGGAAATGCCTCAGACGCCGTAAACGCGCGGCTCAAATTATGACGCCAGCCTCGCAAAAAAAAACGATCGCGGGAAATATATTTTGCCCGTGTCCCTTTTTTGCTTCTTTTTCTATGGAACGTCTCTGTTGGCGCTCGCTCGCCCGCTCGCACAAAAGCTGTTCCTGTTGCACTTTTGACGAGCCACACTGCGTAGGTTTACGGCGTGCGCGTTTGAAAGGTACAAAAAAATTTTGAACAGAAAAAGTAATAATCTATTTATGTTTGTTTTTGTATGCAGCGGCCAGGATTTTTGCTTTCACACCCTTTTGTCAATACTGTAGAATTCCATCTTAAGGGACGATTTTATTTTTGTTCTAAAATAAACGTTTGGCCTGTTGAGGGGCTTCTCGGCGCGTAAATGGCAGGCCGTTGAAGCGCGCTGCAGTCGCTTCATCTTGAGCTGCAAACATTAGCCCCGGGTGGACCGGCTATGCGACGCGCTTGGCTGCAGCCAGGCGTGCTTCTGGGAGGAGACGACGGCTAGGGGAGAGGGCAGGGGTTCACGGCGCCGGCAGACATTCGCTCCGTCTGCATAACGTGAGCTCAGCTGAGCGTCGCACAGTGGGCCAGAAGACCGGTGAAGGGGCGCGCAGTGCGTTTGGCGCGCCGATCGGACGGTTTGTTTACGCCCACCTTCTCTTCTTCTGGGAAATGGAAACGGAAAGGATTCGGGGAGGAGAACGCGGCCGGTATGGTGGCGCCGGATGTGCACCACAATCGAGCGGCGGCGTCCGCCGTTCTAGTTCATGTTTTTTTTTTTTTTTTTTTTTTTTTTTTTTTTTTTTTGCTTCGGCCTGCCTTTCCGTTTAGCTTTGCCCTCCCGCCTGGTGCACAGTGGGCCGGAAAAACCGGCGCAGGCGGCTAAAGCGATACTCCGGCGGCGGGAACGGAGAGCTGCAGTGCCATCGACGTCATTGTCGAATCGCAAAGGAAACAAAAGTGAAAAGCGTTTTCTCGGCGTCCATAATGAGACGCGTGCCTATCTGCAGTCATTTCGTTTTCATTTCGGCTTGATGGACAGCAGTGCAGGGCCGCACACGCCGCCTGCCGCCGGGGGGGGGGGGGGGGGGGGGCAGGGGGCAGGCCGGGCCAGGCACAGGGCAGCGTGGTTCGGACCGCCACAGGGCGTGAGAGGCCGCTAAGGCGCCTGCAGGGACTGACTCCGAGAGTCGTTTTCCGTCGCTCTGTCTCTCTCGCTCCCTTACGGGCCGCGTATGAGTGCGAGAGAGACAGAGCGCCGAAAAAAAAAAACGACTCTCGCGGAATCAGTCCGCGCTGTGGCTGCAGTAATGGTGCAGCTCGCATTAGTCGCGAAGCTGTTTTATTACGGTGATGGCGTCTAACGCACAAAGACACACTCGGCGATTATGCGGCCACGTAATCATTCTTTCAGTGGCTGTATGATGTATGGACATATTATTTGGTAATTATGGTTCACCTGCCAGTCAGTAGTTTGTTTTTTCCCGTTTTTTTACGGAAATCCTTGACGACGGAAGTAAGATATACGCGAGGAATGGATTAACCCATTAAAGTTCCGTCTCGGCTTTTGATTGCGAGGCGTGTAGTGTTAATGAGGCATCATCTAATCCGCCCTGTCCGCAGTGCGCTGCCCCGCCCCGCCCCGCCCCGCCCCGCCTCGCCCCGCACCCACTCCCCGCGAAGCACTACAAGACTGGAGATGTCAGCGCTGGCCAGGCCGGCCGGCCGACTCCAGGGCGACTCTACGTGTACTTTCTCTGCCGCACTTCCTTGAACTGGCCCACTGTGCTGTGTCGCACTCGTTGGCGCGAAGATTCACTCCCCCGAGAGTGCAAGTGGAGTCTAATTAATTGTTTGCAAGTGGATGCCTTAATGAGGGGCTTGCGTCATGAGCGGTGCTTCACACGCCAGGCTGTCTTCTGGCCCACTGTGCCGGCCTGCACTCGCGCACTTGGCACTGGAGTGAAATGCCACTCGTCTTCTCGCGCTGAACGCACCCGTCGCACCACAGTCTCGATTTTAAGCCTCTGTTCCAGAATGTGATTTCTCAATTTTGTCACTCAGTTGCAATGATATTTTATGGACCCTTTCAAACCAATATCGTTGGCGACGTGCCACCAGTGGCCAGGTCTGGAAGGGTGTCGTGTTGTATGAGTTTCCCGCAAGTCCACCTTCCCATATGTGGTCCCACCCGTAACGCTGAGGCCTGGACATCGTCCCCATTTGGAAAGTTCTTCCACACCCTCCCCTTAACCCGAATGGCTTTCTTTTAATAACCGATGAATAGCCCACTTCTCCTTATTACCCTGTGTACGGTACCGGCGTCTGCAGTAGCGGCGCGTGATTCTCCCTGCCCCGTCTCGGCTCCGGCAGCTACGGCCCGGGGCTCGGCTAGACTCCATCAGGCCTAGCGCGACCCGGCTCGGCTCGGCTCGGCCGCGGCCCGCGTGCTTCGGCTCGGCTCAAATGGACTCGACTCGTCACGTGGCGCCGGCTGTGGTGATGGCCACAAGTGCAGCGCAGAGGTGTGCTGCACAAGGAAGCGTCGTTTTTCCTGGGAGACGGCCGGACGGACAGACATTTACCCTCCGACAAAATGCACAAAGTCGCGTGTTTTGCAACGGAATGACGTCGTCTGTGGCTGGACGGGCATTTAGGGTGGAGCGAAAAGTGGTGTGAATCAGGAAAAACAAAATTTGGAATAAACCCGAATATACGGGTAAATTTACGGGTCCGTTTAACACAAGGACTGATTTGAAACCGCCGTCCTGATCGACACTGTTCATCTTGCTGTGCTCGTGACTAACATTCTTTCCTGTCTATTTTTTGTTGACAGGTGAGCTGCCGCGCGGTATGGCTCTTCGCCGGTGCCAGGGATGTGCGTGGGGCGGCGTGGGGTATTTCTGTGAGTGTGTGTGCGTGTGCGTGTGTGTGTGTGTGTGTGTGTGTGTGTGTGTGTGTGTGTGTGTGTGTGTGTGTGTGTGTGTGTGGAAGGTAGTAAGGGACCGGTAGATAAAACGTCGTTTTGTTTTCAGAGACATATTCTACACTTTATCTAGCAGTGGAAACTAGGCCAGCTTCGACCTCGTGGCGCCGGTCTAGTTATCTAGTATAGTCTAGATACCGTAGTGCACCACCCCGGTGCTGCTCCCATCCTGTGTCCTGATTTATGCCCGATAGTAAAAGCTAAAAATAGCTTTTTTTTCGCGTGGCGAGAACGGGCCGGTTATTAAAGTCTGGAACGCGGTCGCGCCGCGATGAAACTTCAATCACGAGAGAGGTCCCCTCTGTGCGGCTGCGAAATTGGCCCGTCGCTACTCCGTCCGCGCCAGATAGACCGCGATGGCCAAACTCGCGCGTGGGGTATTGACAGGGTCATTTATCTTGCGACGTGTAGTATAGAACCGACCAGCCATGGCGTGCTGGTCAAAGCGCGGCTTTGGATCAGTTTCAGCGCATTATATTTTTTTTGTTCGCTGAACCTAACCCCACTTCGCCTCCGTTGGACCCACGCGGCGCCGCCCCGCCGCACAGTGGGCCAGAGGACCGGCGCAGGCGGCCGAAACTCTAGAAGCGCTTTAAGCTCCAGAGTCGCTGAACAGGACTCGAACCGAACGTGTGACCCCCCACCAATGGGTTCCTCGTTCGAAGATCAATCCATTGGTGGGGTCACTCGTTCGGTTCGAGTCCTATTTAGCGCCTCTGGAGCTGCAAACGCGTCTCGAATTCCGGCCTGCTGCCGGTCTTCTGGCCCACTGTGCGCCGAAGTGCAGCAGCGAGTCCCGTTCCCCCATATACTCCTCGCCCGATGCATCGGCCATCCGTTATACTGCCGGACGGCCGGCGGACGTCTGAGGGCGCCGCGCCACGTATTGTCCAAGTGGGCCAGCGGAATGACTACTGTCCTCGGAAAAAAAAATAAATTACGGCCCAAAAACAAAAGAAAAGCGTGGCGACGGGGCGCGCGTGGCCATCCCGGCGCACGCGTGCGTGCGATTCCCACCGCGTCCGTGCGTGCGCTTCTCATTCCGTGCGCGATGCCTGCTGCCTTTCGGGATTCCGTTAGGACCCTTGTGCTCTGTGAAACTTGTGAAAAAGGTACTGTCGTCAATATTTTTAAATTCACCCTTTATGAACAGTGCAATAAGGTCGTCGCATTTTTCTGTTATGTCCGACCTTGTGCCTCAAATTAGTACTTCAAAATTTTTTTTTCGTCGGAGGTTTGAACCTGTAACTTGTCTGCCTGGTGTTTGTTTGTTGCGGCTTCTCCCTGGCCGGACCATTGATTTGATTGGCGTGCGCTCGCACCGCACGACCCACTGTGCGGCGCGCCACCCGCACGCAGCGCCACGCGGCGCCACGCGGCGCCACGCACACCTGCGCTGCCGTTCATTGCCGCAATTAGCCGTAAGCAAATGAAGCAATTACGCGGCGGCGCCTGTGAGGCTGCTGCTGCTGCTGGCCAAAAGATGACGACGACGACGCTCTTCCCTCTGACGAGGAGCTCTTGCGAGCGGATGGTCCTGTCGGTAGAAAGGGTGAAGTTTGACCCCGGCGAAGAATGCGGGCTGCGGATGACTCGGCGGGACCGCGAGTTCAAGGAGGTGGTTTTGCGAGTGAAAGGACGCGCCACCCGTCGAAATGTCTTCCCCCTGGGGCTCCTCTTCTTCTTTGCCGTGCTTGTGACGGCGCGTCTCGCCGCCTTTGTTCGCGACGTCAACGCTGCTCCGGGCATGCACGCCGGACGTCTAGTAGGTGACGAAAGTCGCAATAGAAAACGTCGTGTTGCAAAAAAAAAAGGGGGGGGGGAGGCGCCGACGTGTTGCGTTGCCGGTCTTCTGGCCCACTGTGCGCCTCACCGCGCCAAGTGCACACGGCGATGCCCGGCGTGTACTCATTTGCGGCGTGACTGCCTGCAACCGGAGCCCCGCCGATGACGGCTGCCACGTCGGGCTGCGGTCCCGCAGATCCCTATCGACCAATCGCGACGCGCGTCTCGGGTGACACGCGGGTGGGACGCGCTGCGTGTTTACATCGGGAAGTGACTGCGGCGTGTCATCCTCTCAATTTGAAAGGCGCTGGCGAAGGCGAAGGCCGCGCGCACGTATGTATTTACGTAACGCGGTGACACCTCGGCTGCTGCTGCTGCTGGCTGGACTAACACTCGGGGGCTCTCACGGGTGTCTCCTACACGTTTGGCACTTTCACTTTTTGAAAATATTTATATTTTAGAACGACTTTATTGATTTGTAATTCGTGTTGATCGCGTTTTATTGGCTATCAGGACCGCAGGTTTGTCTACATGCCTGCGGCTTTGGACGTGCAAGCTCGCTGTTCGCACACTCACACGCTGGCACGGGGTCTGCACGGGGTGTTCGATCCCGTGAAATGGAGACGACGCTACGCATCGCTGCACTCTAGAGCCCCGGCCTAGCCTCGGCCTAGCCTCCCGGACTGCTCCTCTTGTTGTTGTTGTTGTTGTTGATGTTGTTGCTGCCGATGCACCACCAGCTGCATTCCTGAAAATGTTTATTCGCGCACACGCGGCTTCCTTGGCTGCTGCGTCCGAAACGGACCGAAGACGGTCACGGGCCGCGACAAGGGGAACCTTTGTTTTCGGAGGCGGCCCTCTCCGGTCCCAGGATGCACAGAGGGCCAGAGGAGGCGATCAAAATCCCGGGCGCGTTTTGAGCTCCCGAGCCGCTGAATGAGACTCGAACCGTACGTGTGATCTCACCAATGGATTCCTCGTTTGGAGAGCAATCCATTGGTGGGGGTCACACGTTCGGTTCGAGTTCCATTTAGCGACTCAGGAGCTCAAAACGCGCCCGGGATTTCGATCGCCTCTGTGACCGGTCTTCTGGCCCTCTGTGGGATGGTACGGCATGTGGTGGCACCGCGCTTATGGCTCACTGGCGTGTGTGTATTTTCCAGTGTGTGAGAGAGCGGCTGGCCTGAGAAAACAGAGCAAGGCGTGAAGCGGAGATTTGCTGCCCCGGATGTGACCGTGGGTAGACTGATTCCACTTCCTGCACAATGTAAACGTGGAAATGGCCGTTTCACAAAGCGGCTGTGAATCTTTGCACACGCTAGGAAAAAAAAAAATGCGTCGCATCGCAGGAATGATGTGGATAACTCGTAATCGGGACTCGGTTTTCTGGCCCGCTAAACACGTCCCGGATAACGGTCGAATGTGAATGTGAACTCGAATGTGTGTGGCTGCCCAGTGGCTCAGTTGTGTGTGTTTTTTCCCCCTTCATTTATTAAATTACTGAGTAGCTTGTGAGCAGTTGGGGTTCACTGGTCTGTCTGCTTAACCGTCCCTTAGTATGCCAGAAACAGAAGTGCGCCGACCTTTCCCGCCCTCTTTCCTTAAGCCAGTGACTGACAGGGTAGGAAAATGTCTGCGCATTAATTAAAAACAATTCTGCAGCCTGCTGCTTCCTTAGAAAGGGGGAGGAGATGAAAAAGACTACGCCTCCGTTTCTTTTACTGCAAGCTTGCGTGCGAGGGGCTCGCAGCGTCAAACTAGGGCGTGATTTTGCGAATCATCGGATTCACACGGGCCGTTGGGAGGGGGTGGGGGGGACTGAACCCGCCCCCTGTTCCTCTGTGAAAGTCCGAAGTAGGAACCGCAGTGGACCACGCAGGGGACCCACGAGCCAACTCGCATCCTTTATTACTTAATCCTTTAATTGCATTACTTTCATTCTTCTGCTGACATGATGTGCGACGCGCACTAATGAGTGCAGCAACCTGCAGCTGCTGCCTCGCAAAATGAAACTTTCTAGATAAACAACGGCCGTGCACAGTGGGCCAGAAGACCGACAAAGGCGGCGAAAATTATAGACGCGTTTTGAAGTCTAGAGTCGCTAAATGGAACTCGAATCGGAGGTGTGACCCCACCAATGGATTGCTCTGCGAACTAGGAATTTATCGGTGGAGTTACACGTTGGGTTCGAGTCCAATTCGGCGACTCTGGAGCTCAAAACCCATCACGAGTTTGGGCCGCCGGCGCCGGTCTTCTGGCCCACTGTGCGGCGCCGTGCCGCACTGCAGCGAGGGCGTGGAATCTAGGCAAAACGATGATTAGTCGGGGAGACAAGGAAGCCGCCGCTTCGACGCGGTGGGTCGGAGCTCGCCGCCGGAAGCCTTGTGTGAAAAATCCAGTAATGAGGTTCTGGCGGCGGGATTGTTCTCGGCTTGTTCGCTCTCGCCCCGCGGCGGGTGAGCCGTGTCAATGTTTGCTCCATCGGCCGCGGCACCTAGCTGGCTGGATGCCTTGCACTAATGCGGCTGGGAAAAGATGCAGATTTACTTTCCTGTGGACTTTTGGCGCGAAAACGCCGACCGTTTTACTTTGTTGGCGTACGCTTATTGGCAGGTCGGCCAGCCGTGTCGCTGACGACTCGTTCTGTCGATCACTTACGCGACGGACGCTAACGACGCCGTATCGGCGCCCCGATCGGTCTGTCTGCCTGTCGTCGGGATCGCGCGCCGTGGAGCAGGTCGGTCCGGCGCGGCACTGCCTCACACTGGGCCAGAAGCGCAGGCTGCCAAAACGCTGGACGCGTTTTGACCCCCACACTCGCCAAATGGGACTCGAACCGAACGTCTGACCCCACCAATGGATTGCTCTCCGAACGAGGAATCCATTGGTCGGGTCAAGCGTTCGGTTCGAGCCCCATTTGGCGACGCTAGAGCTGAAAACGCGTCTAGAATTTTGTCCGCCTGCACTGGTCTTCCGGCCCACTGTGTGCCTGCCTCCCAGGCGGCGAGACGTCATTGTCCGCCATTACGACGCCACCACGATGCATAGAGGTCCCGCCGAGGTCATGTTTGAGTGAAACCCAGCAGCTCGTTCGCCCCGCGCGCAATTCCAGCCGCGAGATCCCTTGAGGTAATGAAGGACCCCGTTGCGCTGCCCCGCCGGCCCCGCCGCCTCCCTGCAGTCCGCGCGGCTCGCGGAAGGCGGCGGTGAAGTGACCCTCGCCTTATGACACGCTAACACGGTGAAAGTGTCGACCAGTGCCACTATTGCGGTGCGGGGGCGGCCGGACCGTCACACTGTGCATCGTGAGGTGTCCGCGGCGTCCGTAGGCAGCACCCTCCTGGAAAGGAGGGGACTCCTGGAATCGAGCCCGTTTCCGTGCCATCCCGCTGGGCCTTCGCCCCGAGTGTGAAGGACGGCAGTGGCGCCTCTCGCGTGAAGGGAAAGGCGGGGCGCGCGCGGGCGTAAATCTGTTTGTAATTGGAGTTATGGCCGCGCGGCGGTCGGTAAATCAATTTACAATGATGCATCATTGGACGGCTGATGGCTCACCTTTAGCGCGTGTGTGTGCCGCGCAGTGAAATGCAGAGAGGAAACGGCCTTTGCCGTTTTCGTGCTGAGTAAAACCTTGTGTACGGACTGAGCACTCTGCTTGCAAAGGGTTTGATCGAGGGATGAAGACGAAAGTAAAATTTTTTATTTAAAGAAAATTAGAAGAGGGCCTCATTGTCTGTTCAATTTAAACTGTATTCAGCTGATGCAGACGTGGGAGGTCGGCATTTGCCCCAAACAGCGTGTGGCCCACTATGACGCAACCGGAGTCATCGCCATTTCCATGATGTCCGGTGCGCTCTGCTGGCCTGCTCCGAGCCATGCTACTTTGGCACGGGCTCGCCTTGTTGGGAATGCCGGTAAAACACACTCCTCGCCCACGGGGAGGTGGGGGGCAATAAGTGGCGAAAGTGATGCAGGGCAGCAGGTAGGTGCCGCATGCAAGGGCGTCTTCCGGGTGTGTGGCACACTGTGTCTGTGCCTCCCAGCCGATCCCTGCGCTCCCCGCCGCCGTCGGACCGATCAGCACGGATCTAGTCCGATCCCCACGAGATACGTACCGTCCTTCCGAGACCAGGGGGTGCGTCGCTAGCGGCGGTGAAAAGATTCGTTTTTTTCGTGATTTAGACAGCGTGGCGTGGCTCGCGCTTTTTTTCTGCCTTTCCGGGTAGGGTAGCCTTACTTCCGGCCAGACCTTTGAGGCGGTCAAAATATCGGACACGTTTTGAGCTCCAGAGTCGCTAAATGGGGACTCGAATCGAACGTGTGACCCCACCAATGGATTCCTCGTTTGGAGAGCAATTTATTGGTGGGGTCACACGTTCGGATCGAGTCCCATTTAGCGACTTGGAAGCTCATAATGCGTCTAGAATTTTGGCCGCCTCAATTCTGCCCCACTACTGTGCAGTGTAGGCTTTATAGCGGGCGGTGCCGCGATGCCGCCGAGGCAGGCGGTACTGTTGCCTAGCAATGCGACATCCTCGTCGTCGACTTGGCCACAGGTTTCACCCTTACATCCTTGCCCCGTCCGATCACCGATAGCAGTGTGTCGTACGCACTTGCGTACACTCACACACACACACACACAGAGGCGCACGTACACTCTCACGCACGCACATACTGGCCGCGGCGCGCGCGCAGAGACGTAGATCAAATCGGCATGGCGATTTCAATCTGGACTATCGATTGGATGGCTATAAGGACCCTGGCCTTATGGCGCC
The DNA here is from genome assembly GCA_030522485.1 of Stenchaetothrips biformis. Taxonomy (NCBI): domain Eukaryota; kingdom Metazoa; phylum Arthropoda; class Insecta; order Thysanoptera; family Thripidae; genus Stenchaetothrips; species Stenchaetothrips biformis. Next base: position 13,110,362 of record CM060097.1, read on the forward strand.
CCTGCTGGCGCCATATTAGGCGGGTGCATTGGCTGCGCCGGCAGGGTATGCACATCCGATCGGGGTGCGTGAACCGAGGAAAATTAAAGTAATAGTTCGCAGAGAAGCCATGGCGTTGTCGCGACTGGGGCAAGGAAAGCTGTCACTGAAAGTAAAAGCCACCGGCGTGCAGCGACCTTCCGATTGCGAGCGGCGATTGCGGGCCTGCCTGCACCTGATTGCAACGCCCAGTGGGCCAGAAGACCAGCGCGTTTTGAGCTCCAGAGTCGCTGAATGGGACTCGAACCGAACGTCGTGACTCCACAAATGGATTCCTCGTTCAGAGAGCAGTCCAGTGGTGGGGTCACACGTTCGGTTCGAGTCCCAATTCAGCGACTCTGGAGCTCAAAATCCGTCTACGATTTCGACCGCATCCACCGGTCTTCTGGCCCACTGTGCAACGACGACGACGACGGACAGATGGCGTGCCGCATGATGGATGTATGGATGGCTGGATTTACGGGATGCCTGGCAAATGCACCACGGCGGTGGGCGCCCACACAGCGGCAACAACTTTCCAACTGCACTCTGATTGCGTGCCGGGGAATGTCACTGCCTTATGGACAAGGAGCCCATTGCCAATTTCCGATACCGGATGGAGGCGCTCCCGCGGCTTGGCTTCGCGAACGACGGCGGCCAGACCGGCGGCGCGTGCGCGACGGGCGGCGACGGGCGAGAGGCTCGCGAGCCAGCGCGGCGAGTCGGAAGTCGCCGGTTCGCAGCCGGCTGGGGGGAGGAAGGGGGGAGAAAATTTGACGAGCGCCCCGCTGGCATGCTGACGCGTTATCGATGTCGCCCATTCATCTTGCAGTCGTCCAGTCTCGTCCGCAGCGGCGAAGGTGTTGCGAGCAGCGACGGTGCAGCGTGGCGCATTGGCGTTCGCTGCGCCCCACAGTGGGCCAGAAGACCTGCGCCGCCGGCCAAATTTCTAGACGCCTTAAAGTGGATAAATGGGACTCGAACGGAACGTGTGACCCCACCGATGGATTGCTCTCCGAACGAGGAATCCATCGGTGGGGTCACACGTTCAGTTAGGGTCCCATTTAGCGACTTTGGAGCTCAAAACGCGTCCCGGGTTTTGACCGCCTTCACCGGTCTTCTGGCCCACTGTGCGCCCAGGCCGAGCCGGCAGCCTGGCGCACGAAAGGAGCCGTTTCTTCGCTCCGTTCTCTCTCGCGCCCCGCGGCACGCCCGACGAGTGGGACCGAGACGGCGCCGAAGCGACTCTTCGGAATGAGTCAGCCCGCTGCAGGCTGCTTTGATTGATGCCGGGGCAGGTCCAGCCCCATGTGTTGTCTATCGCGCAACCGCCTCACCTGTCACACAATTGAAACGCCGCGCCGCGCCCACGGGCCCACTGTGACCCGCATCGGACGGCCGAAGCTTCCGTTCACGAAGCGCCGTGTCGGTCGACTGGAACAAACGAAAGTGTTAAGCCATCCAATAATTACAGTTCCTTAAAAAAAAAAAAATCGGTATTTAAAAAAAAATTATTAAAAAATGTTAAAAAAAGCGCGACTTTAAATTAAATTAGAAAATAACCTAGTGACAATCAGGGTACTGCAAACGAAAGAGTGATGATAATTATACCCTGGATCTTCCCTAATAGCATTCCCCGTTGAGGGAGCGAGAATTACTGAGGGCGAAAAAGACAGATGCGTCGACCTTGTGCCGCGACTCGGACAAATTGAGGAGCCTCGTTGCGCTGTTATCTGCACTCACGACTCAAGCTGCTAATAGTCGCACACCCAGTCACACACACCTCTACAGCGGGTTTCGCCATGGGAAACACTATCGCAGGGGTCTCTACGCAATAGACCTCATGGGGCTCCTTGTTGTGTGGGGCTGTGGGTCTAAAAGGCTCTGCAGTTTCGTTTTACCCTATCAGAGGGTCGTTAAAAATAGCGTCCTTGATAAAGTCAAATTTTTATTGTGGCCACTGGCTTTAACTTTTTTGGTACAGTAATAGTTTTTAATGGCCCCTTGCCTCTTGTTCTATGTTTACCTTCCACGTGAAGCTTTCCTCAGCAGGGTAACGTGGCCGGAGAGTTATGCTCTGCAACGCAACTGCGCCGTTCCCTCAACACCGCCCATCAGCGAGCTCGCATCAATATATTTTACATCGTTTAACGAAGGTCAAAGTCGTCCGGTGCTTAACTGTAAAATACGCACCTCCATATCGACGCAAAAGCCCCGCCCATAAACTGGTCCACTGTGCCGTGAGACTGCAACGTCTCAATCTGGGCGAAACCTATCTGGCCCGGCGCGCGATGCGCCGATAAAAGCCAATTACAAGTCGAATAATGCGATTGCAATTACTCGTTGGGTGCGCGGCGTGAGCGACCCTGACCCGCGAGGCGCGAAGTCCGTCGCTGGACTCGGCGCCCGGCGCCGCCAGCCCCATTGGCACGCTTGACAATCGATGGCCACGCTGGCGCTGCCCTACCCCAACATGCTGACCCACTTCCAACAGCTGTTGTTGCTGCACGATTGCATCTTGTTCGCGGCGCGTCAATCGTTAGTAATATCACTAAACATGCCACGCTGGCTGCTGTGAGGGTGAAAGTAAGCAGCATAAGGGCGTTTTATTGTGTTAGACGACACTCATAATGAGAGGAACTGAAATAGTCTTGATTTATTGCATTTAGGTTCTGATATGGTCAATGTAAGTTTTTACCTTCTTGAATTCATAGTGCGTTGTACGTCGGAGCTGTTTTTTACGTCATGTAGGGTGGCGGTGTCTTCCGCGTCGCGTGCTGCGTTTCCAGCCTGTCACTGTTTTCGTCGTGGGTGACCCCTCACGGGGGACACGACAGTCTGCTCTGTTAAACGAATCTGCCTGCGTCTTCGCAAAGTTGGACGTTTCGGCGAAAGAAAAAAAGGACAAAAAAATGGGGGTCGCCCTTCGCACGAGGCTGTCTTCTCAGCAAAGCAACCCCCGGCCGGGTGGCAACCCTAGCCTTCGGGTTCCCCCGCAGTGGGCAAGGCCGAGGCGCAGTGACGGATGAAGCGCATGACATTGACTCTGGCAACCCTGGCTTTGTGCCGACTGACTTTCTTTTCCGATGAAGGAGGAATCAAATTGCAAATCAAGGCAAACCTTTTTTTTCCCCCCTCCTTTGCCACATGTTTTTTGGCCCTTTTCCTTTAGAACCGCAGCGGTAATTCCTGTGAGTGGCAACTGCTCATCCCTCGCAGGAACCGGTTGAACGTCCGGATGGACACAATTTAACCGCCCTGAAGGGATTTCGCTACATCGCCCCTCCTTTGTCCGCATTCATGAAGCCGAAAGCGGGGCCTTTGCTGGCAGGGCCCGTGTCATGCAAATAGAGTGTGGGAACGCGTTGCGTGCGCGGCGTGCTATAAACAGACGGCCGTTCACCCGCAGCGTCATAACACCGAACCTATTAATTTCTTTGTTGCAATAACGAGGCTGCTAAAGTAGAATCTTATTTTTTTTCTGTACCGAACAAGATACTACCTGTGTCGTGAGTGCTGCACATGAGAGCGATTTGGCCGTGGGGGTTACCAGCCCTGGGAATGCTGTGTCCATTTCCACGGGAATTAGGCCAGGAAGGCTACTGAGGTAGTGGGGTAGTTTTACGATTTACAAGCGGGATTCATCTGCGCACATGTTCAACTGCGTTGCAAGTTTTTACTCCTTGCCTCACTTTGTTCACATCGCCGCTGCACTCTCATCATTCTTCCTGAAATGTTCATACCGTTCCTTAGCGTGATGTAAGTCTGCGCGTGCGAAACGCACACAGGCGAGATGCTTGTCGCGGTATCACTTTCTTTGGCGCGGACTTGACATATCTTGATCGACGGTGCGAATCGGATCTGGGCGTTGTTGCTGCGCTGCTCATGGAAGGTCGCTCCGCTGTCCATACATTGTCGCGCGTAACCTTGGCCGCGCCGCAACGCCGCAAACGCGCGTTAGCAGTCGGCAAGCGTGTGCGCGTTCGACTGCTGTGCCCTACGGTGTGTTTCGTTCATCACTCATTTAAAGCCGAGTGCATTTCTCCGGCGCGACAGCCACGGCCAACGCGCGCGCGCGCGCTTTGGTGGACCGCAAAGCCATCAGCACGCGCACACACACACACACACTCTGTCGATGTACTGCCAACATGCGAAGATCGGTACGCTGACCTAGGCCGGTCTTGGTGCATGCCGGTCGATAGCAAAGTGCTGTTGTTGTGCCGGCCACTAGGCCAATGCCGCTCGGGCCCACTGTGGGGCGGTGCACCGTGCAGCGGGGGCGGAAAGGAAGAAATAATACGGTCACCTGCATGCAGGTCAGGCAGGCTTCCACCTGGCCTGGCAGGACGTGCTAAAAAATAAGAAAAGGTTCTTGAAAATCGTGGAACACAAGCGACACGACGGAGGAAGTTAATGACGCTTTACTGCAGAATACTAGACCTTAATCAATGACTTCTTCTGCAGTACCCAGTCTGAAAATGCTTATGAAATACCAGGACACTGCGCACAGTGGCGTTTTGAGCCGCAGAGTCACTAACAGGGACTCGAACCGAACGCGTGACCCCCACCAATGGATTGCAATTAGCGACGACACTTGAGTTCAAAACCCGTCTTCGAACGGTCGCCTGGCCCACTGTGCTGCGGGTCAGTCCGCTAGTACTTCCGCGGCAGTGCAGCAAGTGCCTTTGTGCATGCTGGTGGGCAGCATTACCGCCGGACTGCCTCTCGACTACCTCTGCATGATGTGGCGACAGCAGGCTGCTTTCACTGGTCAGCGACGCGTCAGTGTGTGTTGCATACCCATCCGCCTGCATCCGAAATAGCCCTCTCGTGTGTGTGTGTGTGTGTGTGTGTGTGTGTGTGTGTGTGTGTGTGTGTGTGTCCGCAACGATCTCTGCCTAGGCGGAGCTCGCCGGAATGAGAATGCGCAGGGAAGTGCCAGTGCTGCAGAGTGTCGCTCAGGAGTAACCCGTTGACGTGCGTTATCCTAAATGGGGGGAGGTTGCGCAACAGTCGTGGACATTGGCATTCCGCATGCAGTGCGTTTTTTTTTTTCGTTCGTTCTGGCGTGGAGCCCTGCGCTGTACTGTATTTTTATACGCTTCCTGACGTAAGCAACTATGGTGAACATTTTTAAATTTTTTTCCGAATTTAAAATGTTTAACACCTTGCCAAGCATAAAACTGCGGGGAAGCTGATGTGCATTTTTTTTTGCGATGCATTGTTTACGACGCGGTGGCCGTTAAGTCACCCCGGCGGCGCTGTTCTAATTGCGAGGACGCTCCATAAATTTGTCGCGCGCGTACACTGTGCTGCGTGTCGGCGGCGCCTGGCCCGGCGCCAGCCCGCTGCGTGCTGTGACCCGCGAGTCACAACGGACCCGGCCGGCCGGCCGCGGCGCCGCGGCCCATTCAGCGTAAAACCGAAGCGGCACCCGCCTCAGATACCATCGCCGGCCGCCCCACCGCGGCCCACCGGCACTTAGCGCGTATCAGCGTGTCTCCGGCCGCACCTCTCGGTACCTATAGGTACCTCTTGCCAGTACCCTCAGGTACATCTCAGTACCTAGGCTTCTCTCAGTACCTCTAGGACCCTCTCAGTAACTCCAGCCACCTCTCAGTACCTCTAGGCACCTCTCAGTACCTCTAGGCACCTCTTAGTACCTCTAGGTACCTCTGAGTACCTCTAGGCA